>CAUYQG010223384.1:0-11758 GCA_963574415.1 Tarsius wallacei | reverse complement strand
TATCCTGTTTCTTCCTGGGGACCCGCCTGGGCCTGCCGCACAGCTGTTTGGGGGCTTTCTGGTTGGTAGGTAACTGCAACACCCCCCCCCCCCCCCCCCCCCGTGTTCTGGAGGGTAATTGGCTACTTCTGCTCCTGGTGTTGCTGCTGGGTACCAGTCTGGGCCTGCTGCTCTGCTGTTTCCAGAGGGATTTAGCAGGGGGAGGGGAGGAAGGGGAGAGGAAGATATGCTGGCAATTAATGGAGCATAAGTGCAAATTCTACACAATGCCTGGCACCTGCGGCCTCTCTGCTTGCTTTCTCAAACGAATCCTTTAGCTGTGGAGACACACTAGACTCTTGAAGCCTTTCTTTCTCTGCATGCTCTGTGAATACAGTTTGAAGGAAACAAGATATTTGAGGGCTTATCACTTAAATGATGGATCTGGTCTTCTTAAGAAAAAAAACTGTCCAACATCACTCACCTACATTTGATATGGTACCAATAGAATTTGCACAAACATTAAAATTACTAACTTGAGAACAAGGCAGCATCATTCATGTCTTATGGATAGTGCCACTTTATCTCTTAAATGGAGCAAATTCCTCTAGCCATTCTTCTTGATAGCAGAGTACTCAGTAAGGAACACATAAAAGAATTATTGCATTTCCCTGACTGCTTTGTTCATGATGGAGAAGTGAGTGAGGTTTCTAGACCCTTGGACTTCTTGTGATGGGCTTATTCCTCTTAGTGTGCAGCGCATGTCCGTGCTCCTTGGTGGTACATTGTATTTGCATAGAAGAAATGCATGCTGGTATCGTATCTTCTTTCCTGATGGCAAAGGCAATTGTGTTGCAAAATAAATCCAAAGTCAGTTTTGCGATCTAAAAAACAAGTTAAAAAGTAAAAAGTGTAATTACTTTCCACGTAGTTGTCGTCTCCGTTGGAGTGGAAGCTTCCATTTCCTCTTGGTCAACCTTCTCCCTAGAAGTGTGAGGAGGAGGATTCTTCAGAAGGGATGCTCCCAACATAGTCTCCTAAGACTCTCTGAGAACATGCAGATGGGGTCCTGGAAAGAGGCAGTTTCGTCCCCCTGGAAGCAGTTGTTCTGTCGAGAAAAGTCAGAGTGTGTTGTGTGACTGTGCAGACATAGCTAGCAAAGGCAACTCCTCTTTGACACTCATGGCTAAGGAGGTCTGCCACACCCGGTCACAGGTGATGCAGGAGGAGCCTGCTCCAAGCCACAGGCCCTTCTGTTGTAAAGGGAGACTGGGCTCCACGCAGTCATTTCTACTTACAGCGTCCTTAGCAGAGCTGAAAGGCCTCCAGCGAGGCTCATGCGGTCGAGAGAATACTGCGGTGTCAACGTGGATCTTAAGGGCCAGCTAGCCATGGGCAGCATTCAGCCCGCAGGAGAAAACTGCAGTGTCGGGGATAGCTACAGGGCTGGTGGAGCCATGCTGCTGCTGTCTCTGCTGAGAGGGCCGGTGGTTCATCACTCAAAAGTGCTTGTCCATGAAAGGATCTGGCCATGGCGTCATGAGGGGCCTTGAGGAGTCTGAGCACCATTGTCACTGGGCATGTGTTGTGCTCTGCTGTGGGAGGTGATTTGGTTGAGTGGTTGGTCTTCATCGACACCAGATCATCAGAGCAGCAGCTTTTCGAGTCCAGACTGACCGAAGCAGGGTGTGGATTGCAAAGTTCGGAGAAGTCCTGGGAGCCTGCCCTGCTGGCCTCTGCTTCCTCCTTAGCAGGAGGTGACCACAGCCTTGCCGTGGCTCAGACCCCAGCCCACCGAGGCAGGAGCTCTGAAGTCTGGAGGTGGTCATGGCACACGTCTGTGAAGATGAGCGCCTTCTCTCCATCTCTTCTGGGTCAGCAGGTTTTGTCTCTGGCTGTCTCGGTGCCTGAAGCGATGACGAGAGTGTGGGCCCACGGCAGGCAGGCTTGGGATAAAGATGGAGCAGGCTGCGGAGCTGCATCAGCCTCATATCCTCCAGTCCTGAGACCTGCCCGCCACTTCTTGTGGCCACGTTCAGCTCCTGTCTCTTACGTGAGGTCATCCTGCCAAAAGGCCCAGAAGAGAGGAGTCTGACGAGGTAGATTCTCTGCAGAGGTCACTGGAGCTGCTGTGGTGCTGATCAGAGAACGGTGCTGCTGGTGTGGCAGGTGCAGCCAGTGCTCCTGGGGCCCACGAGTGACTTTCCTGGCCCTCTAGGGGCTCCTGAAGTCCATGAGGCCACAGCAGGAGCAGAAGGTCTCAGATGGCCCAAGGGTGCAGCAGGGGCTCCTTTGGACAGCCAGGAGGCCACATGTGGGAAGACCTTTCAGCCCAGCTATTCTCCCATATGTGGATCATCAGTTTCCTGCTGCAGTGGTTCTCAGCCAGGAGATGCCACCCCTCAGGGGACATTTGGCAGTGTCTGGAGACAGGGTTCATTGTCACGTGGAGAGGAGTGCTAGGTACCTCTGGCATGTGGGGGTGGGACGCCGCCCAACCTCCTGACCCACACAGGGTGGCCCACAACAGTCGTCAATCCCGCATCAACAGTGCAGGCTGGAGGAGCCCAGGCCGCTGTACCCTGACCTTCCTTGTCCCTGTGCTGGAAATGCCTGCAGAATATTCCTGTGCCCTTGGAAGGTGGCCACCAGGCCTTGCCTTCCCTTTATGACTCTTACCAAGACTGACTGAGTAGAAGTGGATACTGCACAGCTTCCTGTTTCTGCCTGGATTTAGAAGCTGGCTGCATTCTCTTCAGTATTAAGGACTGTCCCGGTGCTGGCTTCCAGGTGGAGCATCGGGGTGTGACTCCCCCAGGACTGGGCCCTCCTAGAGCTGAGGCTCTGGGCCTGCAGCGACCCGAGTTTCGCTGAGGTAGGGTCACACGAGCCACAAGACTGAGTGTGGAAGGGAGGACTAGGCACAGTGGACCCACATCGCCAGGTGGCATTGTCATTCTTGACCCATCCTGTGGGGCATGGCGGCCTTGCTGAGTCACAACAGCTCTCAAAAAGAAGGCGAGCTGTTAATGCAGAAGTGAGATGTCTCCTGTCAGAAACAGGACCGTTGAGGGAAGACTGCTGATTGCACTGGCATTTGCTGCTTCGGTGCATTTCCTGCTATTCACTGTTCCACTCACACCACACCATGTGGAAAGCTCTTGAAGCTCTAGAGTTCTGAGGGAGAAGGGAGCTGTTTCAGGGAAGAGGATTTACATGGCATCGTCTGATGGACATGCACTCAAGGCCCGTGTCCTGTCAGGAGTTGTGAACCATGCATTGGCCCTTTGAACTGCATCCGTACGCACTGGGAATGACATTGCCAGATGTGCTGTCCCAGATACAAGGGACAGGATGCTGCTATCACTGCATGGCATGTCCTTGCTGTTGGGAGATGGAACTGCGGACTTCACGCCTTCGTACGTGTGAATGCACCTGTGGTGGTACGTGACATCTGTGCTGGCACACAGACTAGCCCTTTCCTGCCACATGGGGAGATGACCGTTGGTGACTGGCCTTGGGAAGTCATGGCAACGGCCATGTTTCTGGTCACGGTTGTTGCAAGACCTTCGTTTCGAGCCGGTGGGGAATTAGCAGTGTTTATCCTGATGACCTGAAGGTGTAATCGCTATTTAGTCACTACCAGAGCAGATGTGCTCAAAAAGCATCAGCCAAGGCGTTCCTGCTGGGCTTGGCTTGGTGAGAGAAGGCAGGCAGCGTCCGACATGGGAACTGCAGCCTCCACATGAAAGTGTGACGCACGTAGGATCATAAGTTCACAAGTGTCCATCTCTACAGCATACCAAGAACTCACACATACGTCATATGCAATCACAAGATTACATGTGTCATTGTCTACAGCTCACATATATATGTCACAGGCAATCACAGGATCACATGTATTGATCTCTACAGCATACCAAGAGATTCCACATACATCACAGGCAATCACAAGTCACGTATGTCAATCTCTACAGCATACCAAGAGCTCACACAGACATCATAGGTGATCACAAGATCACATGCGTTCATCTCTACAGTGTACTGAAAGCTCACACATACATCACAGGCAATCACCAGATCACGTGTGTCCATCTCTACAGCACACCAAGAGCTCGCACATACATCCTTTCACTTAATTGTCATGTACCAGTGGGATGGGTATTCTCTTTATACTCTTTTCACAGACTGGGGGGCTGAGGCCCAGAGAACCATTTTTCAAGGGTTTGTCTACTGAGCTGTGGCAGAGCTTGCCCCACTGTTTTTCCTTTAGGGATGAGGTGTTTCTTTTAGCACCTGAGCACAGGATATGAGTGAATTTAGCTTTGTTTATGGTTCAGGGAAATAAATGGCTTGATAGTTGTCCTTTTCAACTTTACACATGTGCTAAGGAACATGGAGTTGTTACTTCACTTGTTCTGTGTGACTACAAATGCAGAATCACTGAGAAGACTGAGCGGTGATCTTGTGTAGTCCTGCGTTCTGTTTATTTTGATTGAACTGAAGAATCCCTGATCTGGGTTGATGTTTCCCTATTTTAAGAAAGAAAGTTAGTTTTGAATATGCAAACAAGTAGGCTGTGGATCCTGGAAATGACACTAATGCATTTGCATAGTCTAGAGAATGGGTGATGAGGACTGGCAAATGGGAATTTCCCTTCCCCCTTAGAATGTACCTCAGCGTCCCCTTTTATTACTAATCTGGAAAATTCAGACAGAGCTGCCTTGAGGAAGCTGAAGGAAGCTGTGATGGATGGATGTTGGCATGTAAGTCATACATTCCTTTCTTTATAACACCAGATCAGTACAAGGTGAGTTTGAACAAATAACTTCTGTACCTTCACTTTTCTTTGTAGGATACATGTGGAACTAAGGATCATTTTGTTTTATCCCTTTTCTGCCCACTATTTTGAGGATACTTATGGACGGGTTAAATGTCTTGAGAAGAAACACCCTTGGCAAATACAGGAATTTTAAGCCCACTGTTGGGCAGAAATCCCAAGCTCAGGCTATGATGTTGCCGAGTGTGGCCTCCGTGTTCAGAAAAGCACTGCAGAGAGGTGGGCACTGACATCGCCTTCCCGAGTCCTAAGAAAGGGAAGCATACTGATGCCAAAAGACAGACTCTGGGAAAACAGCTGAATAGCACGTGTCACCCCAGGACACCACGCCTTGGAGGAGTGTTTGTCCATACACATGCGTGATCCTAAGTTCCGATCGTCTTTATGTTTCTAAACTTACTTCGCCTTTTTATTTCAATCTACCACCACGGAAATAACCCTAATAGAGCCTTCTAATTTTCAGCACCCCCCACCCATGATAGCAGCCTTTTCCTGACTTGGAACTGGATGCTGAGCATTTAGAGAGCTTCCTGGCCCGCCGGTGCGTCTCCTCCCCTCCCAGGGACAGATCTTAGGTTTGTCTGTGATGTCCTTGGCACACATCTCCAAAAAGGATGTCTTCATGAGCGAAACCAGAAGCTGGAGGAGGCGACTCCTCTGTCCCTCCTCCTGCTGTCACGGCATGGCTGGAAGGACCTGGGCACAGAGCTCTCGGGCTCTTTGGCGACAAGCTCACCACTGGACGTTTCTCAAAAGGCTATTGTGAGAAGAATCAAGCAGTTGTTAAAATGAATGGAGCTGCTTTTGCTCTGTTGTGCTGTTAAATCTCTGTGTAAACATGATCACACTGTGCAAGCATAGGTCTTTTTAGTGGGGTGCTGGAGACAGGAGGTCCCTGGGACCAGGCCCACAGCTCTCATCTGTCTGTGTACTGCTCAGGACCCTGCCTGCAGGGCCTGGGTGGCCCCCAGTTGACTTGAACACAGAGAAGACAGCAGTTCTGGAGTAGAAGGCACTTCCGAGGACACGAGCCAGCAGGTAACTTGTGCACGCTCTTGGTGACAGGTGCAGCGTCAAGTGGATGTGGCTTATTCCCCCAGGCATCAGTAGAGGGTCCCGGGAGGAGCAGAATTGAGCAGTGCAATCCCCAAACAGCCATGGGCGGGGCCTGCTGTGTCCAGGTATCTCATCCCCGCCCAGCAGAGCTTCCTTTCACAATTTCCGGGGACCAGCCAGGCTTCTCTGTGCAGGGGATGCAGTTTGTCCCGCGTCTGCCTGTGAGGGGAGGCAGCTGAGGCTGGACCATATGGTGAACCTCCTGGATAACCATGGCGGGAGTGGGTGGGAGTGGGGAACATGCCCAGGGGCACAGCCGGTGCCGGTGCATACCGTCACGCCAGGTTGCATCACGATGTCTGACAAGGTGGGTGGTGACCTTCCACTTTGGGGACAAGGCCCTGGATCCTGGAGGAGCCCAGGGAGGGATGGCCAGCCACCAAGCAGCCGAGCTGACCTCTCTGGCCAGGGTGACTTGGAAGCCTGTTCCCCTCACACAGTACAGAGCTTCCTGGGAGAAGCAGGGATGCCCTGGGCCAGGACCCCACCCTGTCCCAGCAGCCCTGCTGCCCTTCCGACCACCAGCCCTAAAGCCACCGCTAGTATCACCTCCAAAGCTTCCCAGAGCACCCTAGGCCGTACGGGGGCTGGGTGCTCTTCAGAGTAGCAGTGGGACAGCTCTGGATCAGCAGCATCCGCGACCAAGTGGGCAAGTGACTTCTGGCAGGGTGGCACTAGGCCTGCAGGTGTGCCATGCATCGGTGCTAGAGTAGGAGTGCTGGGGCACCGCTCTGGGAGGTGTACAGCCGCTCCCCTTTGCCTCAGCCCCTTCCCTTGCTCCCCCTCCCGCTCAGCCCCCTTTCCCTGTTGGCCCTGCCTGTTTTTCAGCAGTGCCGTGTGGTCTTCCTCAGGTGGGTCATGCTCTCGTTGTCCTCCCTGCCCAGCAGGAATGCCCCAGCCCTGCTGCAGCCCAGCAGGAGTCTTCCTCATGTTTTTGTCCTGCATGTCTTTCCAGCTCAGCCTGGCGTGCACAGGGTGGGTAGGGGGTTCTTTCCTCAGCCCCTGTCCTGCTTCTCCCAGGAGGTTCCAGCACTGTCCAGAGGGGAATGGGCTTGAGTTAGCGCCAGCCTGAGCAGTCCGCCTGGCCACTGGGCTCTTCCAGGCTCCTGTGGGCTTGTCCCCAAGGGGGAAGGTCACCATCCGCCTTGTCAGGCTGCATGACACAACATGGGCACAGCCCTGCTGCACTGCAGAGTGTGCAGAGACTCTCTGGGAATGGGCTATGACCACTGGGTGTGTGTCTTCCACTCCAGCCATCAGTGCCCACCCAGGAGGGCACTCCGTGAGCCCGCCTCGGCCTGCCTCTGCGAAGGTGTGGGTCAAGGTGAAGCCCTCACCTTGCTGTGGGGCTGGGGGCTCCCATGTGGGGTTATGGAGAGCATGTCAGGTGACACAGGGTTGAGGAGGTGAAGGAACGGAATGAAGACATGTCAGTAGCTGGTGAGGATATTCTCCCCTGGAGAAAGGCCACCGTGAGCAGGGCTATTCCAGGAGCTGAAGATGACCATGGGTTCTGGGGAGGATGGCAGCTTACCGTTTACACTCCTGGCCTCTGGCCTCTGGCCTCTGGAGTTTAGTCCTTTGCTTCCTTGTTTTTTGAAAGTTAGAATGCTGTTACAGCGATTCGTCCACATTTTTCACTGTTGAAACATTTGTTTCATCAGAAGATGTTTCCAAAGGGAATGTGAACATTGATTCTGCTTTAATTACTGGCCCCTAAGTGACAGGCAGCGCGAGGTCTCAGAGACTCGTGGACCTGCAGGTGGCTCGGCCTGGCCTTAAGTCTTGACTGTGCCATGCGTAAGTTGGGCGAACTCAGAGACTGGCTTCATTTCTCTGACCCTCGGTTTCCCCTTCTGGAAGATGGGACAGAATGATAGCACAGAGCTCACAGGGTTCTTGAGAGGTTAAAGGCCAGAAAGCGTTCTGTAGTGCCAGCAGCTTGTGAGGCCGCAGGAAGTACCAGCCCACAGCCCGTTTCCCAGGGCTCATGAGGTGCCATCGCCTATGTAGGTGGACTGACTGGACCCACATGGGCTCAGGATGACCATCCAAGCTGTTTGTTGTCTAGCTTGCTTGTGTCTAACAGTTTGTACCTTCCGTCTGCATTTAGTTTTCTACCATAGGTGTATCTTTTTGAGCAAGATAGAATACATCTCATTGGGGATGATTCTACCCTTTATGTTTTCCTCTCTCCAATAGAAAAAGCCAAATGTATTTCAGTGGACAAGAGATTCGATGAGATATATGCCTTGGTGGTGCCTGGGCTCTGGGCTGTTTTTCTACAGGTGGTGTTGAGCTTGTGCTGTTCGGTTGAAACCCTTCGGCCTTCGGACCAGTACACGTTGCATGTGGAGGCGTTGGGGCTTGGGGTCTTGCCCATGGCCGTTGTATGAACCCCGGCCTCAGGAGGGGTATGCTCCTAGCTCTTGGCCCTCTCCACTAGAACAGGTGATGGAGGCCTTTCTTCAGCAGGAAGGGTTTGGGGGCTGGCGCTGGCAGTGTTGTGGCGTGCACCCTAGCTGCACAGTGCATCACAGGACACAAAGCACTGGTGCAGACACCATGTCTTTCCATGCTCACACAGCCTGAGTCCATGCCTGGAAAGGATTTGCTCCACTTGCAAAGGAGGAAAGTGGGGCTCAAGGATGACTGTTTGGAGGGCACGTGGCACACAGGCAGAGCTGGAACTGGGCTCCTGAGGGTGGGCTGGGTGTTTTTTGCCGCCAAGCTGCTTGTACACAGGAGGCGCTGGATCCGGGAGCTCTAGCAACTCTTCTGAAGAAGACGAGTGAGAACGAGATGGGAAGTAGTTTTCACACTGCAGGTGTTGACCGTTTGTACATGCGACATTCTTATTTGCTCGTTTCTGTGGTCCTCTAAATTAATTAGATCATAAATAAAGATTTGTGGCAGAAACCCAAGATAACAGAAGCCAGATGGTTCAAGGCTCCTTTTCTTCTCTTTGATGCAAAGTATGCTCTAAGAACTGTCAGAAGCCTGACTCGTGTCCTGTGGTCGCCTGTCCGTAGGGCTCTATTCCTGAGGATTGCCTGGGCCCTGCCACTCAAGGTGCTGCCCCAGCCTGCTCTCCAGGAACCTCACTGGACATGGGAAGGGACGCTCACCCACTGTGCCTGCCACTTCTCCTCACGTCTCACCCAGAACTTGGTTTTACGTCAGCAAGCAACTGCAGTGGAGGTGGGAAGTACAGTCTTTCACCAGGAACTCAGCTGCAGCTTAGCAGGGTTCTTATTGTAGATGAGGGGAAAATGGAGATGGGGCAGTCGGCAGTTGCTGCTGCACTGTGGGTCTTGCAAGTAGCTGCTTTTTAGCCGGTAATGCAGATATTTTGACATAAAAACCACGAGTTCTGATCTTATACATGCATGCCTTGGTGAGGGAAACATACTAGTGCGTTCTACTTTGTGACACATTGCAAAATTACCATAGCCACATGAAAACTGACTTCTTGTGGAGTGGTGCAAGTTCTGAATGGAAACTTAATTTACAGTTTGCATTTCATGAGATTACATTATTGGAATAATATGAGGTGACTGGGAAATTAATGATTTGAGTGAGAAAGCATAAAGGGTCAAATGAACCACATCTTAGTATTTCTTGCACCTTTTATTCCCTTCAAAGTGTGAAGTCACGTTGCATTGACATTTTTCTCCCAGGAAGCTTTCATTCTTCTGTAGAAGAATGAAGGGAAAATGTTTTACAGCTATAAGTTTTGCCAGATTGAATTAAGGATGTTGGAGGTTAGCAGTGTGTAGGCTGACAGGTCGTGTAGGGGTGTTTCTACATATGTTGGGGTCGATATGTCTGTCCACATTGTCTGTGGATTCGGGGGAGGGACAGATTTTGTGTGGGGGATGCAGGTTCCCAGGTGGCTTCCGTCCCTGTGTTTTCTTCCCAGTGGTTCCTGTCAAAAGTAGAAGGAAGTTGTGGGAGAGTCTGGCTCACCTGCTAGAGAAAGGCTGGAAGGTGAACCAGGGGTAAACGCACATGCTCGCACCATTGGGTATGGCAGGGTCTCAGATATGTGCCCAGCCCTCTAAATCTTAAGGATGCCAGGGTGACACCAACACGCAGATGTGGGCTCTGGCATGAATCCAGCCATCTAAGACTTGGGGATACTAGAGTGACACCAACACATAGATGTGGACTTTGGTGTGTGTCCAGCCACTTAAGTCTTGGGGATGCCAGGGTGACACCAACATGCAGATGTAGGCTCTGGCGTGTGTCCAGCCCTCTAAGACTTGGGAATGCCAGGGTGACACCAACATGCAGACGCAGGCTCTGGTCTTGAGGCAGCAAGCCTTCTGAGGGGGCCATTTGTCATCAGTCCCTCAGGGTCTGGCCGTTCCCATCTGTCCAGTGCTTCCTGAGATCCCCTACTGTCTTCACCTTCACCTCAGAATGACATTTGGCTCTCAGATCTGCTCTTGCACTGTGGCTCCATCTCCCTGAATCACTCACTGCCATGTTCCCAGCATCCTTCAAGATTCAAGGAGCTGATTTCTGGGACAGTAGAATCCTCTTGAGTCTTGGGAATCCTGTCCTTAATTTGTCATGCACACATGTTTGTCCAGCACAGGGCCGTGTTCTCTGTAGCCTGTGTGGAACATGGTAGAACCAACAATTGTGGCTTGAGTTCCCTGTCATGTGAAGAGACTGAATTTTTTCATGTCAGTGAGTTTGACCAGGATTCTGAGCACATGACTTTGCCTGCTCACCCAAGGATGGAAATGAGTGCTTCAGAGGCCATGCGAATTAGGACTCAGAAGGCAAAGTATAACAAAGCTATTATGCTGCTGGGTTTAGAAGGAACACTTAAATCCCCATTAGCAAATGTTACATGGAGCATAACATGTGCCTGTGTGACTCTCAAGGAGCAAATGACAATGCCCCACACCTAGACATGGTAGACACTACATTAATGTTGATGTAGTTGGAGGCGTAAGACTTCCCCATTATAAAGGCATTTTTCATCTCATGAGTGTGGGGAAGAGCAGGGCAAGGGACCAAGGCATCAAAAAACAAATAGGAAATAGTGACAAGAGGCCAAAAATGAAAACATAGACAAGGTGATAATTTTCCGAGAAGGAAAAATCCTTGGGGACTGGTGACATGGAGAACAAACACATTCCTAGAAGAGAATGTATCAGAAATGGGAAGGCTGGAGAGGGCCATCTAGGGATGGTAGAGAGTAGGGAAGGCTGGCTGGTCTAGGGATGATGGAGAGCAGGGAAGGTTAGGGGGTGTTGTCTAGGGTGATGGTGAGTAGGGAAGGCTGGGGAGCGATGTCTAGGGATGATGGAGAGCAGAGAAGGCTGGGGAGGGACATCCAGGGATGAAGGAGAGTAGGGAAAGAAAGGACATCTAGGGATCATGGGGAATAGGGAAGGCCGGGGAGGATTGTCTAGGTATGATGGAGAGTAGGGGAGGCTGAGAAGGGAGGGTCGCCTAAAATGATGGAGAGTAGGGAAGGCTGGGGAGGGTTGTTCTGGGATGATAAAGAGTAGGGTAAACTGGGGAGGGATGTCTAGGGATGATGGAAAGTAGGGAAGGTTTGGAAGGTTGTCTAGGAATAGTAGAGAGTAGAGAAGTTTGGAGAGGGTCATCTGGGGATGATGGGGAGCAGGAAAGATTGGGAAACATCTAGTATGATACAGAGAAGGGAAGGTTAGAGGGAATGTCTAGGCCTGATAGAGAGTAGGGAAGGCTGGGAGGGATGTCTAGGGATGAAGGATAGTAAGGAAGGCAGGGGAAAGTCTAGGGATGATAGAGAGTAGAGAAAGCGTGGGAGGGATGTCT
>CAUYQG010223381.1:0-10747 GCA_963574415.1 Tarsius wallacei | reverse complement strand
CCACCGCAGTCTTGACCTGCTAGGCTCCGGCGATCCTTCCACCTCAGCCTTCCAAGTAGCTGGAACTACAGGCGCACACTACCACACCCGGCTAATTTTTTATTTATTGTAGAGATGAGAACTCGCCAAGTTGCCCAGGCGGGTCTCGAACCCGCGGGCTCAGGCAATCCACTCACCTCAGCCTCCCAAAGGCGTGGGATCACAGGCTGAGCCACCGAGCCCGGCAAAAACTGGTTTTTGAAATGAGAACCACATCTTGCATTCTAGGGATATATGTCATTTGCTCATAATATATTATCCTTTTATATGTCGGTGGGCTTAATTTTGCCAATGCTTTGACAGGGATTTTGTGTAATGTTTATGAAGGGCACTGATCTGCAACTTTCTCAAAATGTCTTGGTCTTATTTTGGTTTCAGCATAATGCTGGTCTCATCGAATGAGCTGGGAAATGTTCCCACCTCATGGATTTTCTAAAAGTGTGTGTCGTTCTGGTATTTTTCCTGATTTACGTGTTTGACAGTATTCACCAGAGACGCCATCTGGACCTTCAGTTTACTCTGTTAAGGTTTTTTAAATTACAAATTCAATTATTTAATAAATATATTTCTTTTGTCAATTTTGGTAATTTCTATCTCCCAAAGAACTTTTACATTTCACATAAGTTGCCAAATCAACTGGCCATGAAGGTGTTCATAATAACTCTTCTACCCTTTTAACATCTATAGGATCTGTAGTGATGTCCTATCTTTGACACCAGATGTTGGTAATGTGTGGCTTCTCTTTTTTATTGTTCATTGTAGCCAACAACTTATAAATCCTGGTTTCATTGATTTACTCTACTTGGGGAATCCATTTTCTACTTCAGTGCTTTTCTGCTCTTGGCTTTACTATTTTGATCATTCCATTTACTTTGGGCTTAATTTGTTCTTTTTCTAGCTTTTTAAGGCAGAAGCTCAGGTCACTAGTGTGAGAACTGTCTCCTCTAATAGAAACATGTACGCTACGAAGTCTAAGTCTCTGAACACCGCTCCAGCAATCCGCCAAGTCTGACGTGCCATGTTTTCATTATCATCACTTCAAAACGTTTCCCAATTTTTCTTTTAATTTCCTTGACCCAGCGTTTATTTAGAAATGTACTGTTTAATTTCCAAATAATTGGGGGTTTTCTAGATACCTTTCTTCACTGTTGATTTCTGATCAGATTCCACTGATCACATACTCTGTACTGTCTCAGCCTCTAAACTCTGACCCCGTGCTGTCTGTCTCTGTTTGCGCCCCGTCCTTGCTGGTGCCCAGCAAATGCGCGCAGGCCAGGTCAGTGGGGCCTGTGTCTTCCACACACTTGCGTGCTCACTATTCTAACCACGGCTGGGGAGGTGAGATGTCTCCTCCTTTGGATATGGAACCAGCTGTCTCTCCTTGCAGTTCTGTCCGTGTTTATCTCATGCCTTCTGAGCAAGACGAGCAGATCCATGAGTCCTCTCGATGTCTTGACGCCCCTCATGGCCGCAAAATGACCTTGTATGTTGGTGGTCATATTCCTTGTTATGAGTGGACCTGACTTACGGTAACGTTTGACCATGGCTCCAAGCTGGCCTTAAAAATCCAAATGTCCCCTTCTCTTTTTTCATGTTTTGAGTCAGCATCTCACTCTGTTGCCCAGGCTGGAGTGCAGGGGCACGGTCACAGCTCACTGCAGCCTCGACTTCCTGGGCTCAGGGAATCCTCCTGCCTCAGCCTCCCGAGTAGCTGGGACTACAGGCGCATACCACCACACCAGGCTAATTTTCAGATTTGTTTTGTAGGGACAAGGTCTCACTACGTGGCCCAGACTGGTCTTGAACTCCTGGGCTCAAATGATCCTCCTGCCTCAGCCTCCCAAAGTGCTGGGATGATAGGTGTGAACCACCATGCCCCTTCTTTCTTTACCCAAGAGCGTCTCTGCATTGCTTCTGCCTAGAAGTAGCAATCATTCTAGTATACGGACTGACAGGGCAAAGTGACCCAGTCCTACCATGTGTCCCACAGAACTGCAGCTCACTAGTCCATGGAATTTGCGTGATCCCTCTGTCTCTGCCCCAAGACACCCACCACCATTCTTCATGGAGCAACAAAGGGGGTTCACTAAGGCCTAAATAAATAGTGTCTTCTATGTCAAGGACAGCTCTCACGTTGGAATGAGCTGGCAGCCTAGCCTCATGACAAATGTGCCTGCAGAAACCAAGGACAGATTCAGTGAGAAGCAGCATCCAATGCGAAGCAGGCACGACGGGCCAGAGAATGACACGGTAACCGACAATTCCCTCACAGCACAGGCAGGCTCACAACACTTCTCCACTTGGTATCCCTTGCATCAGAAGGGACCGAGGTCAGAGGTGGGGCCTCTTGGAAGTGGGGCCTCTGGGGTCCCAATGTCTGCACCCCCCCTTCCAGGACAGCATGACCCCCCAGCACTTCTCTGGAGCACAGGAGGCAGGGCCCACGGCCCGGGAGCGAGGGCAGCCTCACAGGAGAAGCAGCATCAGTGAGAGTGGCTTCTCCCAGCTTCCTGGGCTGGCCATGCTGTCCTGGTGCCAGTGGGTCACCACATTCTGGTACCTGGGGGACAAGGAACCCTCCGCATCCACACCTACTGTAGCTTTGCTTCCTGGGAGAAGGAAAAAAAACCCAAAAAGGGCCCACGACATACCATGTACCCAAATTCAATGGATGAAATCTTGGCCTGTATGATGGACCAAAGTCCCCAGAAGAAATGGGACGCAAGGGCAAACCTGCAATGACAAAAGCAAGAGACACTCGTGAGACGCACAGTATCAGGTGCAGGACGATGGGGGAAGTTCATGCCAAGTGGTCATTTCAGCATTTAACTTTGTGGATGCAAACCTCGTCTGCGTAAGCAGATCCTCGGGCTGTACTCTAGGGGACCGAGAACCATGAGGACGCCAGCCAGCCGGTTCCCGCTTCTGGCCAGTGGGAGGTGACTTGCAGGAGTGAACACATGCAACGGCCTGGCCGTGGCACACAGAGCAACATTCACGGGCTGCACTCACAGGCGACAGCCCTGGTGGCCGTGCTGGCAGAGGAAGAGCCCATCTCTGCCCCAAGTGGGAGGGGGCGGTGCCCGCAACCAGAAGGCAGCCCTTTCGCGGGAGGCAGGAGGAGGCATTCTCACCACCCTCTCCCTTCCTGCCCTCATGGAAGTGAGGTGGGGCGGGTGAGAGTGGGAGCCGCACCCCACCTCTAGGCTGTGCCAAGCCCATCAGGCAAATCCAGTCTCCTCCGTGAGGTCCACTCACATGGAGATAAAGCCTGAGCTCAGGTACGGGCGTTCCCATCCTCATCGACACTGGCCCGCTGGCCCTGGGCGTCCCTTCCTCGATGGGTGCACCTCGCCCGCCTCTGTCTAACTCCGCCGCTTCAAGAAGAGGAAAGGGAAGAGCTATGCTCTGGGGCCCAGGCAGGCTAGGCTGGCGTCGTGCTCAGGGAGCCGGTGTGAGCATTCCGGAGACCGCGCAGAGATGACGTGTGGGAAGCGGGCTGGACAGGTGAGGTGGGCCAAGTGACTTAAGCAGCCATTTTACTGAAAATAATGTCACAGGAGACCTCAAGGAACAGGAATGTCTACAGGCCTCTTGACTACAGAGATGGGGAAACAGGGGTCTAGACCTCTGCGGAGCCTGGAGGTTTCAGGGCCCTGCTGTGACGCTGTTGAGAAAACAGTTAAAAGCAACACTTAAAGCCAATCAATACACACGAGTTTTAACCACTCTCCAGGATGTGGTGTCACCACTCCACAAGCCTCAGGGACAGTCTGCAGACCTGGTGGCAGCAGTCCTGACAGCCGAGTCTGAACCCACCGAGCAGCCTGGCGCCCCCTGCACAGGGGCCTCTCTTCTTGCCTGCCGTATGCTGAGATCTAGACAAGCTGAACGGTCTTGGCCACAGTGGAGAGGCAACAGGCTCTATTTTGAACCAAGGCCTGGAGGTAGAGGACTTCAGAGATGCTCCTAAGATACTCAGAATTGCATCCCAAATATGTCTGTCCAGAGCTAAGCTATCCTTACAAATTAAACAATGAAGAAACAATTACCTATTGATTTCAAGCAACATTTCTTCTTCGATAGTGGATTTTTCTTCACTACTGAGGTTTTCAAAGTCGTTCTGGAATGCAGCCAAGTAACTGGAAATAAAATGGAGCTTAAAAAAAGAAATAATTGTGTTAGATGAGTAAAACAAGCAATGTCAGGGAGGGGGCACACGTCATCAACAAGGGTACCTACACAATGAATATTTGTATACCTAACCCTGAATTGGACCTCACAATTTAAAAATAAAATAAAATAAAACAAGCAATGTCGATTGCGGTCGGGAAGCATGCACATCTCCTGTGACTCTGCCATCAGACCGGAGCAAGCTTGGCGGAGCCTGTCTCAGCGCCAGCCCGGTGCATTCTGGAAGCTCACCTCCCCTAGTAGACATCACCAACATTCTCCACCTCCCTCTTCCCTCCTGCCCTTGTGGGCCAGTTTACAGCAGAAGCCCCACGGGACTTAACGCAGTACTGAAACTGCTGTTACTTCCTGAGAAAGTGATTGAGGTACAATCCTTCTTTTCCGCTAACTGAGTCCCGTTTTATGTTGCTCGTGGACTGATCTCAAAGCAGGCACGCCTACGTCACACTTGTCCCCAGTCCGGCTGCTGTTCTACACGGGGCTGCCGTGAGTCTGCCAGGCCCAGGCTCGTGGGTACCCAGGCGCTCGAGGGAGAGGCAGAGGGGAAGCTGGCCTGGACAACGTGAAGGTGCCCTCCAACTCTACCAAGGCCACCAATATCTACACACTTATGTTAATAAATTGGCCAAGTTTTTTTTGTTTTTTTGTTTTTGAGAAAGCAGGATTTATTGACCAAGTTTAAGTTCAGCTTGGAGAGGAGACAGAGAGGAGACAGTTCACCTAAGGCTCTAGCAGGTTCACCTTCATTTAGTCCCCACATGAGTTAGGAGATGACTTGTTCGTGAACATCTTACGCTATTTCAAAAGCTATAAAAGAACACAAGAAGCCATGCTGCTTTCTTTTATAAAGAAGAAAACAGCGGGAAGTCCCTTTCCGGAGAAGAGCCGGAAGGAGTCACCTGCTGGAACGCCAACACTGCCTTGCCGCCTCCCTCCCTGCACCTCCTCTGCCATCTTCCTTCTCTGAAACGGTCTCTCACATGCTGCATCCCTTCCTCTGCCAGAATGAGTCATCCAAGTTCAAGCACTGTCTTGGAAGAGGCCTGACATCCTGAAGCAAACCTGGCATAGAAAAGATGACCATAGCCGGGCTCGGTGGCTCAGGCTGTCTTCCCAGCACTTGGGAGGCCGAAGCGAGAGGACTGCCTGAGCCCAAGGGTTGGAGACCCGCCTGGGCAACTCGGCGAGACCTCATCTCTAAAATAAACCCCAAAATTAGTCAGACGCAGTGGCACATGCCTACTTGGAAGGCTGAGGTGGAAGGATCGTCTGAGCCCAGCAGGTCAAGGCTGCGGTAGCTGTGAGCATGCCACGGCACTAAGCACTACTATCGTTAAAGTCTATGTGAACAGGCACTGCTCTAAGCATTCGTTTTGCACATTGACTCACTTAATTCTCTCAATAACAAAATCATGTTTTCAGGTGAGGAGACAAGTTCAGAAATCCTCAAGAGGCTACACAGCCAGCAAGGGCAGATCTGGGGTTCAAATCCAGGCAGACTCATTTCTAAAGTCTAAGCTCTGAACTGCCACAGTAGATGGGTTGTTTATAGGAAACACTAAATGCCAAAACTGGCAAAGGAGAAGACAAAACTGGAACAGATCAACTCCTTAATGAACAGGAATGGCCGGGCGTGGTGGCTCAAGCCTAGAATCCCAGCACTTTGGGAGGCCAAGGCGAGAGGACTGCCTGAGTCCATGGGTTTGAGACCCGCCTGGGCAACATGGTGAGATCCTGTCTCCACAATAAATCAAAAGATTAGCTGGGCGTGGTACCGCGTGCCAGTAATTCCGGCTACTTGGAAGGTAGAGACGGAAGGATCGCGTGAGCCCAGCAGGTTGAGGCTGTGGTGGCCGTGAGCATGCTACTGTACTCCAGCCTGGGCAACAGAGTCAGACTTCAACTCAAAAAAAAGAAAAAGAAAGAGAAAAAACAACAGTAATCAGCGGCCCTCCCTCCAAAACAGTCCTAGGCTCAGGCTATTTTACAGGCAAGGCCTACCAAACTTGCAAAGATAGACATCTTTATCTTGTATAAATTTGTTCCAGAAAATAAGGAGGGAGAGAGCTGCCCAACTCATTTTATAAAATTAGTATAACTTTGGTCAGGTGCAGTGGCTCATGCCTGTAATCCCAGCACTTTGGGAGGCGGAGACGAGAGGCTTGCCTGAGCCCAGAAGTTCAAGACCAGCATGGGCAACTTGACGAGACCTCGTCTCTACAATAAATTAAAAAAAAAAAAATTAGCCAGGCGTGGCAGCACATGCTTGTAGTTCCAGCTACTTGGAAGGCTGAAGCAGAAGGATCGCCTAAGCACAGCAGGTTGAAGCTGCTGTGGCCGTGAGTGTGGCACTGCACTACAGTCTGGGCCACAGAGTGAGACTCGACTCAAAAAAAATCAGTATAATTTTGAGTCCAAAAAGCAGGTATGAATAATCTTTAACTGAACACTGGAGGCCCAGTTCACCTAAGAGCATGGATGCAAAACTCCTACAATAAGATATTACCCACCAGGATGCCCAGGGCATTACAGAATAACACAACTCATTCAAATAGTGTATCTCTCAGCAATTCCAGGATGGCTTAACAGTTAAAAACATTTTGTGAGTGGATTAAACAAAGAAAAAACATGAGATGACCTCGATGGATGCAGAAAGGTTACCTGGTAAAGAGCAGCACAGCCCATCATCCTCAGAGCATTTTGGAAAACAGACTCTGAAGGAAGCTCCCTCAAGTGGGCATGCGGTGCAGTCTCGACATCCCTCACTGGCTTAAGAGTTTGGACCCCGAGAACCACCTGGGGTTCACGGAAATCACATTTCTCGCAAGCGTGGCAGCGACCTGGGTCCTCAAGGCAGCTGCTGTCGCTCCTTCCCAGGCCGAGTGGCCCGGCCTCTCCCGCCCTTCCTCCTCAGGGAAGTCCAGGCACTGTGCTTTGAAAATATTCAAACTCAGCACAGTCAGCCTTGAAATGTGGCCAGAAGAAAGCCAACTGAGTTTCTGGCCCCTCAGCAAGTCGACATTTGAACACTGCCATAGAATGCTTGAACTTGGACGATGTGTTCTGGTGGGGGAAGCGGTGGCACATGCAAAAGCCGATTTTCGAGAAGAAAGATGGCAGAGGAGACACTGGAAAAAGTGGTCGAGGAAGCCCTGCTGACCTTCCAGCTAGGTAGCCAATTAACCACCTACCGAAGACTAGCACAGTCCCTGGCTCCGAGCAGGTGCTCAAGGAACACTTGCGGAGGCTGGGTGCGGTGGCTCACACCTGCAATCTCACCACTTTGGGAGGCCGAGGCGGGAGGATCGCTTGAGACCAGGAGTTCAAGACCAGCCTGGGCAACATAATGAGACCTCATCTCTACAAAAAAATAGAAAAATTAGCCGGGCGTGGTGGTGTGCACTTGTAGTCCCAGCTACTTGGAAGGCTGAGGCGGGAAGGCTGTCTGAGCCCAGGAGGTTGAGGCTGCGGTGAGCTGTGATGGTGCCACTGCCCTCCAGCCTGGGTGACAGAGTGAGATCCCGACTCCAAAAAAAACCAGGCACACCTGCAGAGCGAATGACAGCAGCTGAGCAGTGGGCAGTTCTGTGCCTGCCATCCCTGGCCAAGGTGTGAAGGGCTCACGCCAGCGGGATCAGCAGGGCGGGCACTCCCTACCTATCGCTCACACCGAGGCCTTGGGGATGGCTGAGTCACGGGACGGAGTCATGGGAGAGGTCCCCGGAGGCAGCTGCCCTGAGAAATGGTTCTCCACACAATCACTGGCCTCCCAGAATCCAGGGTGGGAACAGGAACTGCTGACACCAATGGCATTTTCTGCAGCTACTAAGCCCTGGTGCTTCGCGACTACTTAATAACTTCCCTCCACACGGTATGAAATGAACAGGATGTCAGAAAGGCCAGAGAGCAGAGCCGCGGCTGGGCTTCTTGGGAAACCCCAGCAGGAACTACCGAGGAGGCCATGCTCGTCTCTGAATACAAGTATCTCCAGCAGAGATTTTTTTTAAGAGCTGGGCTAAAAGGTCAAGTTCGCCTCTCCATTTAATGAAAAAAAAAAAAAAGCAAAACATTTTTTAACTTAAGTCAAAGACTCTGCCTAACCATTCCACAGTTTAGAAAGGTCATCTTTAAAAACAAAGACGTTAATTCTAACTGCATAAAATTGACTTACATAATTTACCTGTCAAGTGTATAAAAACGGATCTCCTACCTGTTGCTTCTTGGTGGGATACTTCCGAATGTTTGCTCTGAAAAACGGGTACTTTTCATAGGTGTAATCATACATCCACTCACAGAAATGATTGCCAATGTCAAAGCCCCTGGAGTGAGAAAGGGCAGAAGGAGGTAAGCCGTATGCCAGGGCCTCCCTGCCCACAGGAGAAAGATGGGCAGTCACTCCGGCCGCCAGCGGGACTTCCTGCGTGAACCGGAGTGCGAAGGGCTTAACGACAGAGACAGCCAATCAGGTGACCACAAGAACCAAGGCCAACAGAAACCAGAAGGGCCACCTGAACCCCGACTCCAGAGCCATGCGTTCCCGCAAGCAGGACTTGAGAGGAAAGAGACCTCTGAAGCCGAAAGAAAGCACCAGTACTGGTCTGGAATTGCACTGCCGCTCACAGCCCATCAGCTGAGACCAGGAGGGCCGTCGGCTTCTCTGCGCGGCCACCACGGGCCCAGGACACACGCCTTCACTGCAGCTTGCAGCCTAGAACGGTGTTTTGACTTATGTTCTCCTGTAATTGTTTCACGAACAAATCGCGATAATAAAGCAACACTGAAATACAAGTCTTGACTGTAACATGTTACCTGTAATTGTAACTGCTGTATTCAAAGTCAATGAGCATCAGTTTCTGCTTTTCAGAATTCTCTTGGCCTTCCAGCAGCAAGATGTTACCTGCAAAAGGTTTGGGTCCAGGGCTCAGAATTTACAATACAAGCCTCAAGTCCTTGGACGGTGGCGCCGACAGAGAGGGGTCCTGACCCTTTTGGGGACTCCTAATGTGGCTTCTGGTCCACAGACGTCACCAAGGCGAGGACAGAGCTCAGGTCCTCTGCCAGGGGAGGCCTGGCCCTGGGCAGGAGCTCCAGACACCCTGGGCATGCGTGTGCCTGCTCACGGCCTGTCCCCCTGGGGACCCGGGTTCGCTGAGGAACAGAGCCCAGCCTCCGGCATGGCCGTCTGTGCAGTACGTCCCAGGCATTCTACATGGTGCTTTCCCCACCTGGGACTCGGTTGGCTGTCTGCTGCCAGCTGACACCGGCTGGGATGCTGTTGTGTCCTCCGTGAGGATGCCAGGGATGGGCTCAGCTGCCACAGTGGCCACCCCACTCTGTCCTCATCTGGTTTCCTTCCCAAGGAGACCCAAGACAGCATTCCTAGGACAAGGTTTCCTTTGGTGCTCCGTTCGGGGCCAGAAGTGCACTGGCTGCCAGCCAGACTTTTGGACCTACGTTCCTGAGATCCCCACACCCTGTACAACGCCCAGCGTCTCGAGCTTTGTGGGCTGGCACCAGCGAGCCATCCTCTGCCAGCCTTTTGGCCACCCTGCTGCCCAGGGTTTCGGGGAGGTACCGTGTCCAGGCACTTGGGCACATCTCTTCTGTGCCGAGTGGCAAATGGAAGGAGACGTGACACAAAACATGCTCGCAGCTCCTGTCACCTCGGGCCTGTCCACACTCTGCCATCACAGAGGCAGCTGAGCTCTCCCAGACCCCTCTCTCAGGTGACAGCTGGGCCTTTATCACCCCCTCACCACCAGAAGAGCGTGGATAACACACAAAGCTGTGACTGAAATGTCTATAACCTGCTTGGCTCAAGTTAGCCAGCAAGCACCAGCTAGTCAGCAAAAGGTGTTCTGGCTCAAACAAATAGCTTATGGATGACGGGCTTCACGGGAAACTGTCCTCAGAATTGAAAACCAACTGTAAGCGTGGCAAAGGGGGTCTGAGTTCGGATCTCAGTCGTCTGTGATGGGAGGCCAGGGCAGCAAGACACAGCCAGAGGTGTCAGCAGCGTGAGCTGCACAGGGGACATCTGAGGAGACCACGACGCTTGACACCGCGCTGGACGAAGTTGTTACAGTAAGGGACACATGGCACTGGCATGGTGTTAAAGCAGAAAAACCCCAGGTCATGATAATAGCATGGGGTTAGGAGAGAAGATGGCTTTGGGAAAGGACACAACACAGAGCTGGGTGGTGCCAAAGGGGAGGGCCCAGGGCAGGGGGAAGGGAGGGAGTCCTGTTCTTCTGCTTTTCTGGATTTTTTTTTTTGAGTTGGAGTCTCACTCTTTGAGTTGGAGTCTCACTCTTTCACCCAGGTTGGAGTGCCATGGCACACTAACGGTCACCCCAGCATTGACTTGCTGGGCGCCAGCAATCCTTCCGCCTCAGCCTTCCAAGTAGCTGGAACTACAGGCACAAGCTACCACACCCAGCTAATTTTTTTATTTATTGTAGAGATGAGGTCTTGCCAAGTTGCCCAGGCGGGTCTTGAACCCACAGGCTCAGGT
>CAUYQG010223380.1:0-14010 GCA_963574415.1 Tarsius wallacei | reverse complement strand
CAACCGTCAATAAAACGTGGGCAATTTGGTGAGGCCTCATCTCTACAATAAATCAAAAAATTAGCCAGGCGTGGTAGCGCGCGCCTGTAGTTCCGGCTACTCGAAAGGCTGAGGCAGAAGGATCGCCGGAGCCCAGCAGGTCAAGGCTGCGGTGGCCGGGAGCATGCCACTGCACTCCAGTCTGGGTGACAGAGTGAGACTCCAACTCAAAAAAAATAAAAATATAAATAAATAAATAAATAAAACCTGACAGCAAGTTAACGGCACCCCCACGGCCGCTTCCGCCAGGCCTGACCTTCCTCAAGGCACAGCTGGTGTATTCACGTTTCCTTCGGCGACGCTGCATTAAAAATATATGGACCCTGTGATCTGGCACGTCGCCCTGTTATAGACCCTTTTGTGATTTCCAAACACCTCTCTGTTTTCTAGCTTGGCTCTCAGAGAAGAAAGAGCAGTGGGTTCCTGAAGCTGGCCTCTCTGCCTCCTTCCAACAGAAGCTAATCTGCTCTCAGCCTCAGCGAGATCGTTGGGTTTGGTGACAGGGGCCAGGACACGCGTGTAGCAGATGACCCAGAATCACTTCTGTGAAATCCAGATGAGAAATTCAAACGCGTTGTTACACACACACACACACACACACACACATACACACACACAATCAGATGACTTCAAACTCGGTGATCAGGATTGACAAGAGAAGCAAAAAAAAAAAAGAGAGAAGCAAAAACAGGGCCCAGGTGAATTTGCTAATTGTTTCCCGGCGTTAGATACTAGTTTCATCAAACCCACGATCAGTCGCTGTGACAACTTCAAGCAGCACACGTCCTTCCAGAAACGTCTTTCATCTTGACTTGTTGAAAGATGTTATTTTCCCTCAGACACATCCACTCTCAAGCACACCTCATTTCACCTGCATTCAAACCACCCCTGTGAGATCGAGATAAATAAATAACTAAAATGAAAAGAGACAGGAAGAAAAAGGGCACAGAGACCTCACTCCGAGAGCCACAGTCCCTGTCTGTCACCCTCCAAGGGCCAGGCGCAAGCAGGTGCACAAGGTGGACTGTTTTGGCTAATTGTCGAACAAGAAAAGATCCTTTAACATCAGGAGGCTGAACCTGAGGGAGCAATTATTAGGAGATAAAAAGAAAAGGCATCTGTATGCGGCAGGATGGATGTGCGCGCTTTCCGTTTCATTAGGAGAGTCTTCTGTGGATTTTTGACAGTCACCTTGAACAGAATTAGAGAGAGAACTGATAATTGCCTAAAGCCTACAGCACAACCATGCCGCCCCCGTGGGCAACTGTGGCTTGACAGCCCACGCACACACGCACACACATACAAATGCGTGTGCACACATGCACACGCGCGCACACATACACACACAAAGAGAGAATTTGCTTTGCAAACTGCCATCCCTCCCCACCCCCCCAGCCCCTACCTTGGTTCTGAGCTAGGGATGGGGGCTGGCAAAGGAGGGAGTGAGTCACACGGAATTCTGCAACCCCCACTGAAACGCAAAGCCGACACCCCACGTTCAGGCACATTCCATCGAATCAAAGAGAATGGGGGGTGCTCACTGTCAGCCTCCCTGTCACAGTCCCCATTGTTTAAGAGTAGGAAAAGGCTTCTAGACACATTCCTAAGTCCCAGGAGAGGGGAACACGCATTTAAACAAAAACACAATTCCACCTCCAACACAAGCATCTCTCATGGGACAAAAGACACATCTCCATCGGGGCCTGGCGCAGATGACCGAAGAAGGAGGTTCCCCAGGAAAAGCAGGAGCTCTCTTGGCTGATGGACAAAACTGCAAAACTTACAAGCAAAACCTCAAGGAACCCATCTGCTTCTGGTGCCCGAAACCTCAGGTCTAACGGGCTGACAGCAGGCGGAACCTAGTCCAGGTCACCTCCCGAGTTCTAGCAGGATGCACCTGGTCTTGTCCACCGCCTTCTGGTTTTGCCTTTCTTCTCAAAGTTGTTTTTACTTTCTTGTGTCTCCTCTCTCTCACCCGTTTATTTCAAGCTCCTCGCATAAGCCAAGACCCGCAGATACAAAGGCAGATGCGAAGTTGGATGAGAGCCTGATGCCACGTGCAGAGGCCAAGTCAGACCCGGGTTCAAATCCCGATCCCACCACTTCGCAGCTGGGTGACCCTGAGGGTGTTGTTTTCTCTTTCTAGAATGTCACCTCGCGGGGTTATGATGAGGATGGAGAACAAAGGGTGTGTGACTTGGGCCGGGCATTGGGCTCAGTCAGCAGCCCTCACTGTTACGAATATTTCATTGGCACATTTTGGACAGACTAGTTATCAGCTAGTCCTGGATAAGGACTTAAGCCTCTGTAAATGTGAACCACTGCCATTGCCATCGTTAATGGCGATGTGAAAACAGAGACCCAGTTCCCGTAACAAGATGGTTGAAGTTCTGAAGGAAATGCAGAGAGGAGAGGGTTTAATTTCACGTGGGGAGGAGGGGTCAGAGGCAGCCTCCGCGAGGGGGTCACTTCCTCCGCCAAGTTCCCTCGATGACAGATGGATTTTTCAAAACCAGACAGCCCACATTCCCATCTCGGCATCTCTCAGGGAACCAGGCTGCTCCCTCCTAGCTCCACAGGGCTCCAGACACAGAGCAAACAGATTTTTTCAAGCTGTTTTCCTCTTATGGTTAACCCCTTTGAGTTCTTAGAAACGCCACTATTTTTACAACTTGTCCCAGAGGAAAAGGATGAGATCAGACACCACATTTCAGGAAAATGTTGACCAAGTAGAGCTTTTCCTGAGGGAGTGCCCAGAACGGAGGAGGACTTTGGAATCTAATCATCCAGGAAACAGGGGAAGGAACTGTGGATACTGATCCAGAAGACACATGTTCAGGGAGACACTCGTCCCCAGCCATGGGGAAGGGACACTGGGCTCATCTGCACAGTTCTGTGGGAGGCAGGACTAGGATCCATGGTAGATGATCGCCCTGAAACAAAAGTCAGAGCAATAGAACCGTATGGACACCTTCTGGGGGTTCTAGGCGCTAGAGGCATCACCTGACCAACCCCACCGGGGTGTGGTCAGCTTTGTTCAGAAGCCACCATTGTTCTGTGTGATCTCACTCCCTGGCCATAGCTGATTGACCAGGGCAGCACACCCGCCTCCAGGTGAGCCAATCAGAGTCTCTCTCCTAGGTCCTTGGGATTGAGAACCAGAGACAGTGAGAGCAGGTCTCTGTGGGAGGCTGGAACAGACACACTTGGAGAAAAAGGCTGTGAGGCCACCACACTGGGCCATGAGAATGGGAAACTGGAGACAGGAATTCGCTAGAGGCAGCAGAGAAGGAAAAAAGTGGCAGAGAGCAGCAGAGCCCAGGGACTGGGGCTTCCAGGGGCTCCCCGTTTCTGACTCTGGGCCCTTCCTGAGACCCACTGGCTGCATTCTGCCCTAAGGTGGTTTTTTATTTGTTGTTTGTTTATTTTGCTTGCTTTGGTTTCTATTACTTACTACCCAAGAGAATGCCCTATGACTCTGGCCAGTAAACAGTGGAAATACCACTCTGCTAGGTAGTGAGTGCACCAGTGATGAGAGCATACTAGAGAAAGATGGCTTCACATATAACTGTTCTAAACTAGCGATGAGGACCCTAGAAATCCTTCCAGCTCCAAATTCTAGAAAACTTAAGGTCATTCATATATGACTTTTGGCCAAATGTGGCACGTAACTGTGTTCTAATTGCTGTTGTTGTTCCTCTGTTTTATTTCTTATAAAGTCGGAAGACTTCCTATGAAAACCCAAATGTATGGTCTTCCTAGAAAAATCAGCTCTGGCAACACTGGACCTGTTCTCCCAAATGGACCAAATAAGCTAGAACTGAGTTGCCACCATCCCCTTCATCTGCGGCATGTGGTCTCCAGATTGCCATTGTCCCCTCCATTTCCTATTGTCCCAGGAACCCTGAGATTTGGGGATCCATTGCTTTGTTGAGTTTGTGATGTTTTTCCCACAGTAGAGAAATATTTCTCGATAGTCAAGTGCCTTTTAAAAGACTCAAAAGATAGGCAGAGAGCAGCCGAGTTCATACACCCAGACTGTCTCCCTCCCGTGCATTACCTGTCTGAGCCCTGCAGGGATGCCAGCTTGAAATCCCTGTTTATGGGCTCATATAACTGCTTGCAGCCAAGACCCTAGGTATGCCTACATCTTGAGCCCCATCTTGATGAAAACTCTCAAGTCCCAAAACACATGTCCATCCAGTTACTTTTTCTAAAATGCTATTTCAAGTATTTAATATTGAATTTTTTAAATGAGCTTGGTTCAGCCCAAATTAAAGATAGTTTTTGATATTTTCAAAAATAATCTCACTTTCTGAGCCAAATGCATCATATATGAAGAAGCAAATCCCTCCTCTATGACATTCAATCCCCAAGTCCTCAGTTGAGCCCAGGAAGACATCTCTGCCCTATGGAAGGATAATGATGCTGCTGCCCTTGAAGGATCATGACACCTCCACCCTTGAAGGACCATGACGCCTGCCCTCTATGGAAGGACCATGACTCCTCCACCCTTGAAGGACAATGACACCTCCACCCTATGGAAGGACCATGACGCCTCCACCCTATGGAAGGACCATGATGCCTGCCCCCTATGGAAGGACCATGACACCTCCAACCTTGAAGGACAATGACACCTCCACCCTACGGGAGGACCATGACGCCTCCACCCTATGGGAGGATCATGACGCCTCCACCCTTGAAGGACAACGATGCCTCCACCCTATTGCAGGAATCAAAGGGGGCACCTCTCACTCCAGAGCGTTGCTGCTGTACTTCGTGTTAAATTAGCAGTGCTCAGGAGAGATCCCCTCTTTTTAGACAGAGAAACGTCATTAAATGTTACAACGAAGTCAAGTAGGATCGAGGCATTAAAGCTGAGGCAAGGCTAAAAGGTCATCTTGGCGGTCGTTGGCACATTGTGTGGCTCTTTGAGGGAAGAGATGGAAACTCAGGTCCCAGAAGGCAAAAGCGAGGACAGCTGCCTCCGTTTTCCCAGCTGTCCATCATAAGTGTGGAGGGGGGTGACAATTTTGAAATACTAATTGCCTGCTGGGCTCTGTGGCTCTTTCTCACTCGCTGACCCCCTCTCCCACTAGTCCTCTGGGGCTTCCATGTCCATCACCTGGGGGCAGAGGGGACCCAGAGACAGCAAGAAAAAGAGAGTAGATGCTCGGCTTTTGCGTCTCACAAGCCTGCCTCTTGGGGTGTGCTAAGTCCTCCCATGTTTAGACAAAAGATTTGATGGAATAGGTAATGAGGAAGAGCCAGCCAGGCTCCATCCTGGAGGCCACAGGGGAGGCAGGGAGAGGACAGGGGACGTGGAGGGGGAGGGGTCAGCAGGCCCAGGAGGAGGGTCCCAGAAGTGTGAGGACATGAGGACATCAAAGGATCGGAGGAGGCCTGCTAAGTACCAGACAGAAAGCGAGGAAACTTCTGCCAGGAGCGAAGCGGCTTGATGTTCTCTTTATGCCACGGGGACTCACTGTCGGAGCCAGCTACCCACGGACTTCTGAAATGCCAGGACTAACTCCCCAGGGACCTCATCTACAGTGGTGGGCACAAGGATGTGCCGCCCAAATCTGCCCTCTACACAGGCCTTGTTGCCCCAGCTGCCGTGATGCTGCTGTCCATAGTCTTAGCTGTCAGCTGAGCTGTCCAAGGTCACTCCCATTCCCTGGGTGGCCTGGAGCCAAGGACTGGTGGAGACAGGGATAGGAAGGCCCAGGCTCAGTGGGGGACTCACCCAGTTAGACATCCTGCATTTCGACCTCTGTCTTAGTCTTCTTTCTGGGAACCCAGCCTTTGACACCTCCTCCTGACAGCCACCTGCCTGGCCCGCAGACTGGTAACCCCTGGTTTAGGACAAAGATGAGGGCGAGGTGCCACTGAGTCCCTTGTGAGCTGTGTGGCCTGAGGGGAGGATTCTCTGGGCTTGTTTTTCTAACTGTGACACAGGATGGATGATGTCCGCCCCACCCCTTCCCATGGTCAGAACACAGGATCTGCAAGGGTCTTACAGACCCCTAATCCAACCAGTTGCCCAATGCTCATTGGCAGCTCGACGACAGCTGTCAAAGTGCTTCAAAACCTGCCCGATATTGCCAGCAGTGAACCACCTCAGTACACATTTCACAATGCAAAACCCCTCCCAGGGACAGCTGCATCGTAAAATCAGGTCCAGATGACATAGTAATTATTACACCCTCTTCATCGTCATTGCTATCTCATAGTAGAATTAACTCACTGTGGCATCTGGTTGACAGTTAAGTGGAAAGGACTCTATGCCCCACCGCAAACTAAGCCCCCTTCACTAGATCAACTTTCTAGATCATTCTTCAGCAATACGGTTCAAAGAAAGATCTACCAGCCCTTGTCCTTGTGGATTTTCCATTTTCTATCTCAGTGGTTCTCAGATGCACGGTTCTCAGAACCAGCAGTGTTTGTAGCATCTAAGAACCTGCCAGAAATACGTAACATATCCTCAGACCCCACCATAAAGCTATGGAGTCAGAAACTCTGGGATGGGCATTTTAACAAGCCCTCCAGGTGAGCAGTGCTCAGTCAAGTATCATTTAAGCCTCCTAGCTGTCACCTGTCTGAAAGATTCTTTCAGTTCCTGTGATCCCGGGATGGGAGAGGTTGGAACAGGTATCATCGGTCTCATGTCACCACTAGAAACACAAGCCCATAGAGGTTACATAACCCCCTCCCTCACCCACCCCGGGGTCACAGGCTCATAAGGGACTCAAGGACACCTAGACCTTACCTTTGCCCTAAACCAGTGTTTACCAGTCTGGGGGCCAGGCCAGTGATTAATAAAAGGGAGGTGTTGCAGGGTGGGTTCCCCGGGAAGGAGACTGAGATGGAGGTCAGGTAAGACCTTGGGCAGCACCTGCGGAAGGGGGACAGGAAGCCGCAATGGGCAGAGGGAGGAGGTGAATTGTGGTGCAGGCCTGACACTGACGAGAGCAACCTCTGGGTAGACATTCTCCTGCCCTCCCCATCCCTCTTCCCCCAACCCCAGGCTCCTTCCCACAAAAAAATGCCAGCCTAAAGCATAAGCCAACACATAAAGAAAGCAGCCAGAATCAAGTGCATTTATACTTTAAGTGGAATAGATAGATTGCTTTATAATTTATTAGCCTTCCATGGGGCACACTCAGACACAAAGCTATAGGCACATTCAAATGGTTTTTTATGCATCTAGTGATATAAGCTCTATCAAACGCTATATAAATCCAGATAAATGTAATAAAGTTAATGTAGTAAAAAAAGGATGGCAATGCAATAATTAACGCCCCCTGGTAACCTACCTAAAATATTACAATAACTCAAGTCTCCATCTGGAGGTTTCATTCTCTTTTTCTCCTCTGAGATAAATCTGTTTTGAACTTTAAGATATTTAAATAAGACTAGACTGAATTAATCTGGTTTATACTCACAAAGATGCTTTATCTGATGTTTCTGAGGTTCTATTTCTTGGACGTCTCCTGCCAGCTCCTAATTTTTCCTGCAGAAGGAAGACAAGACCAGGGACTTTGGAACGGCAGAACTATTGCTTAAACTACTGTCTGTGGGTATCGACACGCCTGTGGATGACAGTTACAGCCTCTCTTTCCAAATTCTCTCTCTCCTGGCCACCACCTCCAAGATTTGCTCCTGGGAATAACAATCACCCTGGCTGGGATTTTATTTAAAGTCTTCTGCCACGCACCCTGGCAGCACAGAATCTATGTGCAAATCCAAAGTAACGGGAAAGGATGTGCCCTGAAGCATTAAGTGTTTCAGGATACTTTTTAGCTGCAAATCACAGAAAACCAACTCAAACTGGCTTAAGTGAAAAGGGAATTAATTGGCTAGGAAAAAAAAGGAAAGACAAGGGGGAGGCTCTACTGTATGCTCTGGAGGTGGCGATGCATGCTCCCACATTGTCCCAGCAAAAGTTCTGAGGTGAGGTCTGGTAGGTCGAGCTGGAGACACTGGCTAAGGGAGATGCTATGCTCTGATTGACCAGAGAGATGCTATGCTCTGATTGGCCAGGGAGGTGCTATGTTCTGATTGGCCAGGGAGATGCTCCATTCTGATTGGTCAGCAGGAAGCCTGTGCGCTGAATGGCCAGAATGTTATCTCTGATTGGTCACTTGCCTCCCTGGGGCTGAGTTATGTCAGCCACCTCTGAACCAAACATGACAATTGGGGTGGGTACATGGAAACCAAGGTTGGGAACAAGACACATGGGAAAAATCATCAAGGAATGTCTTCCAACAGAGTGGCAGGATCATAGAAAACTGGTTCTGTCTTCTCTGAACAGGCAGAATCTTGAAGGGGTCTCCAAGGATCCCCCAGAACCTGTCTCCTATGAGGTTCTGGGCCAGATAGAGCCTTTTGTACAAAACTGCCCCGGGCAAATTGTCATCAAAATAAAAGCAGATGGAATGGAGAATTTTTAACCTGAAGATGGGGTGTGATATTTGTTTCTTATATAGGTAAGCAGAATTTTAGACTTGTTCTGATAAACGCCAGAAGCTGGTGGGGGGGGCTTGATTATGCCACAAATTAAAAAAAATAAGTAACAATCAGATCTGAGCTTTGATGGAAAGGGTTACCTTATAGGTAGTGAGTGCCTCGATACTGGGAACAATCAAGAAGCACACAGAAGGAATGTTCCTGCATAGGGGAGAGTCCCTCTCAGAATCCTTTCACTTGATTTAACGCCTTCTAAAAATATCTGGCGTAAGCCTGAAATAGTAACGACTTAAAACAAGTGGAAAGGCCTGCCCCTTCCCCCCGTCCCCCAAAGCACAGGCTCCCATCCTTGGCTCTCCCGGTGGGAGATGTGATGAAACGCTGAAACCCCAAACAGTGTCACATCAGACACACTGGAGATGCCTAACAAGCAGATGGAGTCAAAATGACAGATTCCTCCAGACAGCAGAATCCATCACTTCTATCCACAGGAACAAAGGGTGAGAAGACATGCCTGAGCACCGGCTCCAATTGAACAATCAAAGCACTTCACGTTTCACAAAAGAGTCCGAAATGGAAAAATCAGTGTTTGTTTTTACTCCGCATCCGAGTCCAGAATCAGGGCTTCCTCTTTAAAGGGCACCGTGTGTGCCAGGGACACTGAATCCGTCCTGAAGTCAAGCCTGTCATGTGTTCATGCCGGAGCAAGTGGAATCACTTAATGAGGGTTTTCAAATGCCGCAGCACAAACAATAATGGTAATCACAATCCTAACACCGGCACCCTGTTCTGAAACACAGCCTCCAAGTCGGGTGGTATATTCACAAACAAGGTGAGAGACGTGGCTCAGAACGTCCTCCTGGTCTGAACGGGTGCCCTATACCTATCCATCTTCCCACGCCAGATTTACAAAGGCCAGTTTGCTCCCTAGCCCCAAATGGGCTCTTGGTCCTTGTGGCGGGGAAGGTGAGAGACAGGCGGGGCCGCCAGCCAAGCCCACAGGACACCCGTGCAAGTTTCATGACCTCATGGGACTGGCATTTCTTCCAGCACAGAGCCACATCCAACCCCTCAGTACTGAGAGCCGCGCTGTCACAAAGCAGAAGCCAACAGCTCACAGGAGAGGCGGCCGGTCCCTGCCAGGGGCTGGTCCCCACCAGCCCTGCCCCACGGGAGAAGCACATAGCATCCTATTTTGAATTGGGATGGTCACTGTTATGATCGTTACCCCAGCTATATCCAGCCACAGAGATGTTGCCCTGGGGAGCAGGGCAGTGGGTATGGGGGGGCGGGAGATTCCTACAAGGACATGATGTGGCCAAGCCAGAGGCTGAGTGGGTCTGAGGCATCTGCCCAGCTACCCCCACACCCACTGTCTGGGCTCTCTGACCACCTGGCAGAAGAACCGGCATCACTAGGCCTGTCCCCAAGCGCCAAGTCCCCCACACATTTCTGGACAAGCAAGGGGCGAGGGTGCTAGAACTCATCAAAAACTTCACAGCTGGGGCCAGACACCATGGCTCATGCTTGTAAGCCCAGCACTTTGGGAGGCCAAGGCAGGAGGATCGCTTGAGGCCAGGAGTTTGAGACCAGCCTGGGCAACATAGCATGATCCCCATCTCTACAAAAAAATAAAAATAAAATTTAGCTGGGCATGGCGGCTCACGCCTGTAGCCCCAGTGCTTTGGAAGGCCAAGACAGGAGGATAGCTTGAGCCCAGGAGTCCAAGGCTGCCATGAGCTATAATCATGCCACTGGGTGACAGAGTGAGACTCTGCCCTAGAGAAGCCAGATTCCCACACTGATTCCTCGTACAGGGGATCAGCCACTGCCCCTCTAAGTCTGGCCACATGAAACTACACCAGCTCCCAGCCAAGGCCCCCACACCAGGCCCTGCCTGTCCCAAGAGTCAGAGGGTAACAGGCTTTTACAGACTGCCCTGGCCATGGCCTTCCCAGATCAGAACTCCAACCAGATCCAATAGTCCTACCTCACCCGCCTGAGAGCAGGATCAGTTTGGTGGATGGAGGGCCAGGGGTTGTCGGGGGTGGGGGGGTGGGTCTTTCCCTGGCCGGCATGGTGGGGGCCAGAGTAGCAAGCTGTCTCCTCCTTTCAAGTTGCAGCAAGGGCCAGCTGGGGGGCAGGGGGTGCCAGGGGCTTCTGGGAACAAGGGAGCATTTTTTTGATTTTCAATGTTGCTCTTTTATAACAGGATTCTGAAAGGAAACCAATAAAGTGAAAGGAAAAATGACAACCAATAAAACGAAAGGAAACCAACAAAAGTACTCTTGTTGACTTCGAATCATTTCAGGGGCTACTGGCTTCCCGTTAATGCCAGTGGTGTAGAGTTGTTGCTGTCGAAAGTAAGCATTTTTAAGCAGAGGAGGTTGGTGCTGACGGACGTTTGGGGAGCAGTAGACCAGCTCTATCCCCTCACTGCCGCATGGGGAAACTGAGGCAGGAGCTAGTGAAGGAAGTGACTTTGTGCAGATGGCAGGAAGGACGGTGGTTTAAAGTCCCTTGTGGGGCACTCTCTGACATCCCCCGTGCCTCTTTCAGGGCTCATACACTGCCCCCGGCTATCCTTTCCTGGGGGGAGTTTTCACGGCAAAGCCATCCTGCAGTGGCGGCTCCATCCCTTCACACGGCTTCGGGAGGTTTGTCCAAGGGGTCTCGCTGTGACATGAACAAAAAACCTCTTTGTGGTGAGGGAGGAAGGACCCTTGACCACCAGCCAGATGGGTCAAAACTGCTTCATGGGCACTTGGCTGGTAAAAAGGAGAGAGCACATTGGGAAAAGCCACAGCTTGGGAAGGTGAGTCTCCCACAATGATGTGGCCAGGCCTTGGGTCTGCGTGCCGAGACCTGATTTGGCAGGAGCAACTCACCAGGGCCAGCACCATCACCCACTTGCAGCCAGGTCATGCCTCACACCCACGTCTGCTCTCACTTCAGAAGCAGCTGGAGCTTCCTCGAGAAGTTAACCGTGGAGTTCCCACGTGACCCAGCAATTCCGCTCCTGGGTACACACCTAAGGGAACTTAAAAACGGGTGTTGGGGCAAAAAAGCATACACTATGGTTCATGGAAACATTATTCGCAATAGCCAAAAAGTGGAAACAGGCCACATATCCAACAACTGACGAACACACAGAATGGGGCATATCCATGCTGTGGAACAGGATTTGGCCACAGAGTGACGTTTCGGTACAGGCTATGCCAGGATGAACCTTGAACACATGATGCTGAGTGAAGAAAGCCAGTCACAGAGGCCACACGGGGCCTGGTTCCATTTACATGAAAAGTCCAGAACAGGAAAATCCATAGAGACAGAAAGCAGATTGCTGGCGGCCGGGGCTGGGGGGAGGGGAGAGCAGGAAAGAGCTGCTGGCGGGCACAGAGTCTCCTTTTGGGGTAAATTGGATATCATGTGTATTTCACCCGAACTTAAAAAGAAAAAGCAAGTTGGCAGGATGGGAGACCTCAGGGGCGGGACCAAGGGACCACTGCTGTGGGCAGCACCCCGGGCCCAGTGAACAGGAAATCCCAAAGGACAGAGGACACGCCTGCCCAAGTGGCTCTGAATTCTCCGATGCGCTCCTTGGACACCTGAGAGGACAAAATCCTCCAGTGCACCCTGTCTTTCCTCCAGCAGAAGGTGGAGAGGGGACGGGGAATGGGAGGGCGGGCCCTGGGATGTCCTTGGGTTTTGTGGCTTCACCTAGAACGGGCTTAGCTCTGGAGTGTGTCCAACTAGGTTCAAGGCCGAGTTCTGCCATTTATTGGCTGTATGATTTAAGGCAAATTATTCAACCTCTCTGGGCTTTGGTTTCCTGAAGGATAAAATGAGGGCGATAATAGGACCAGCTTCATGGGGTTAATGTGAAGATTAAAAGAGGTAATTCTCAGCTGGGTGCAGTGGCTCACACCTGTAATCCCAGCAGTGTGGGAGGCCGAGGCGGGGAAGATGGCTTGAGTCTAGCAGTTCAAGACCCAGCCTGGGCAACATAGCGAGACCTTGTCTCTACAAAAAAAATCAAAAAATTAACCGGGCATGGTGGCGCACACCTGTAGTCCCATCTACTCAGGAGGGTGAGGCAGAAGGATCGCCTGAGTCCAGGAGGCCAAGACTGCAGTGAGCCACAATCATGCCACTGCACTCCAGCCTGTACAGAGTGAGACCTCCAACTCAAAAAAAAAGAAATGCATGTTCTCATACACTTAAAGCCCAGACTTCTTCACCACTATACAAAGCAGCCATGTAACCCAAAACCACGAATCCGCTCCAGTGGGTGGAGGCACCCCTAAAGCAAGTAAAATAAAGACAAATTGTAAAAAGAATCCCTGCCATAAAGAAAGCGCTCCCCACCCCACCCCCCACTCCCAGACTCTGGAGACTTTGACTAACACTGTTCCTTCAGCGTTCATTCATTCAGCAGATGTGTGTTAAGTGCCCCGTCTGTGTCAGGCCTGGGTCTAAGGCCTGGCGATCTGGGAGCAGCAGACGGTTACCGAGAAATCACACCACATGACCCTCGTTACGAAGGGCCGTGAGCGCCCTGAACACGGAGCTGAGGGTCCAGGGAGGTCACACATACATCCGGCTTGGTCTACAGGAGAAACAGCTGGTCCAGGAAGCAACAACTGAGCGGAGACACTCCGTCCTCAGGTCCACAGAACGAGCCTTTCCTTTTTTTCTTTGAGTTGGAGTCTCACTCCGTCACCCAGACTGGAGTGCAGTGGCCGCTCCCAGCCACCGCAGCCTCGACCTGCTGGGCTCCAGCGATCCTTTCGCCTCAGCCTTCCAAGGAGCAGGAACTTCAGGCGTGCGCTACCACGCCCGGCTGATTTTTTGATTTATTGTAGAGATGAGGTCTCGCCAAGTTGCCCAGGCGGGTCTCGAACCCGCCGGCTCAGGCAATCCACTCACCTTGGCCTCCCAAGGCACGGGATTACAGACTGAGCCATCGAGCCCAGCTTCCTTTTTTTTTTTTAATTAAGAAATATTTTATTGCTAAAAAATGCTAATAAACATCTGAACCTTCAGCGAATCTTAATCTTTTTGGTGGTGGAGGGTCTTGCCTTGATGTGGATGGTTGCTGACTGACGAGGGTAGTGGTTGCTGAATATTGGGGTGGTTGTGGCAGTTTCTTGAAATAAGACAACAATGAAGTTTGTCACATCAATTGACTCTTTCAAAAAAAAGTCTTCATCGTGTGCGATGCTGTTTGATAGCATTTTACCCACAGTAGAACTTTTTAAAAATTATTTTATTTTTAAAATGTGGGGTACAAATGAGGGTTAGGTACATACGTGGTAATCACACAGGTAAAGTGTAGGTACCCTTACTGATGTTGTGTGCCCCCCCCACCCCCAGCAGTGTCCCACTACTGTCAATCCCTTTCTTATGGTAATGATAAATGTTCAAGGTCCGCTTATGAGTGAGCACATGTGGTATTCAGATCTTTGTCTCTGTGATAGATCACTGAGTATTATACTCTCA
>CAUYQG010223377.1:0-12147 GCA_963574415.1 Tarsius wallacei | reverse complement strand
CAGCTCCTAATGAAAACGGTTTAAGTATGACTTTACTGTAGAGATCTAAGGGGCAGGCATCTATGGAAGCAAGCCAGAGGTTAGGTAACTCCAGAGCACGCAGGAAATCAAAACAAAGTCACTGCTCTGTTAGCCAAGGGTGGTGTTTTTGGAGGGAAGGCAAAGGGGCCCAGGTAGCCAGAAACGTTCCCCGCCTTCTTTCTCCCTGGGGAGCATCACCAAGTGCATCGCACGTTCTGCGCCTCCCAATCCCTCTTCTTAACCTTCTGGAGACAGGGCTGCAAGCCTTCTGCCACCTCTGCACACTCACATTCGCTGTTTCCCTGATCGTGGGGTGCCTTTCCACTCTTGGCAGAGTCTTGCTTGCCAGACGGGCACTCCACGGTGTGTCCATGTTCTGGAAGGAAGGAGGCATCTCCTGGGATGTGTCTGGTGAAACACAAAGGTGTTCAGGGTATTATTCTACCTCCCAGCAGCACTTCTTCACACGTGCAAGGGGCTTTATCATGATGTTTTTATTAGTGGCTGCACACACAGCCCAGAGAGGGAGATGGTGATACTTTCACCACGCAGACAGCGCCGAGGCACTCTCAGGCTGGGCATGTGTAGTCCACACTGCAAGGACGAGACATTCCAGATTCAAGCTGCGTATTTTCACAGCCTTCCCTGCTTCAGGTTCCGAGATGGCAGCCGTGACTCTACGAGCCCAAACTGAAACTGAACCGCAGCTTTAGGTGAGATCGTAGGTATCCATGACAAACATACATTTTACAAGGTGTAGTAGTTGCATAACAATGGAAGCACCACAAGAGCGCTTGCCACTTTCCTGTTTATTCGTGTGACCCCACGCCTTCCTGGTTCTCTGGGTTCCCCTTGAGTGACTTTTCTGCTATGCCTCTCCTCTGCACTCTCCTACCAATTTTGGACTTTGCCAAATTCCTGTGTTTTTACTCCACTTCTCTCACTAGCTCCATATAACGCCCCAATATCAATAAATCCCAGACTACCAAATTATTCTCTCTCCTCCGAAGTGTTTCTGTCCACGTATGTGTTTGTTGAGTCGCCACTTACTTCTTGTATCTACCACATGCTGGGGCACGGGACAAAGAAGTGGCCAAGACTCGATGCTTCCTTTCATACCGTCTGCAAGCTATTAACCCCAGCCCCACTATCAGGACACGGCCCCGTAAGAGGGCATGGCTGTGTCCCACGATAAGCGTCCTGAGGATCTCGGTATAATCAGAGAAGAGAAGCCCTTGCTCTGACGGGGGCTTGGGAGTCAGAAGAGGAAGCCTAAGGAAACACGCCATTCTCGTTCTCACATTCCCAATTTACCTCTCAGTCATGCACATAGCTGGTGATTAATTATTTAGCACTTACTGTGTGCAAGTCAGAAGTGAGAACACACAACCTTAAGTCTGACACATATCTCTGACCTCAAGGATCGTACTATACAAGCAAGAAGCATGTGCATTTCTGCAAACAAGGAGGTCTCCCCCATGGTGATATTAACTTTTATCTGTCCAGTTGAACATTTTGAATCTCTTGCCATCCATATTCGTTTATGTTTGCTTTGTGTGGTTCTAGCAGAAAACCAGCCTTTCCTTAGTGGAAAGCTTTGTGTCCACTAGTTATTAGTCGCGTAACTAAAAGAAAATCAGTTTTGAATTTAATTCCTTGTTTTCCAAATTGGAACCGTTAATAGTGTTAATGCTACCAGGTGCATAATAATCAAATTATAAAACTATAAAAATGCATTTTTAAAGCAATAACCTGCTCGCCATGTAGATAATGGTTCAATTATTTTTATATTTTAACTGTCACAAGACTGTTTTAACTTTTACAAAATAAATTATTTGTAAATCCATGAATAAGTTTTATCAAATCTATTTCAAATGAGGTAGATTATAAGACTGCTAATAGCTCCTAATCTATTTTCTTTATGTGTGCCAAATATTTTTTACAGTATAAGAAAGGCGATGAGAATATTAGAATTTTAATTTTACATATAGAGTCTGGTGACATCTCCCCAATTTTTGCAATAAGATAGTTGGGCCTTAATGTGGCTTAGAATCTTTCCTAGGGTCACAGAACTAACTTCATACAGATGTGGAAGCAGAGCCCACGTCCACTGAGTCCTCATGCATGGCACTCTGTTGGGGGAACCGGGCTGATTTCTTACTGGAGGCGAGTCACTGAGGTCACGCGAGGGGCAAGCCAACTAGACCCATCTGGGTGACACAATGGGTTGTGGTTCCCTGCTGTCCTGCTTCACTTCCTCCCAGTGCCACACAGGACGGGTGGGCAACAGGCGGGCAGCAGGAACAAGGTGCTCTCGTGGGGCAGGCTGGGATCCGTGCTGCCTTGCGGGGCTGCCGAGGCACGGATGCCCTGTTCCCAGACGGTTCACCCATGCCGCCCCTCCCAACATGCCTTCCTCCCAGGACCAGCGTGCAATGATTCTCAGAAGTCCTCCTGAGAGGCGAAGGGGAGGCACAATTCACCAGCCCCCATTCCTCACGGCCAGGGGCTGCCCCTTGGGGGATGATTCACTCTCACCTCCAGATATGCTGTCTTGGAGGGGCTGACAGAGAAGGCGTCCATCGTGTCCGAGAATGTCCAGGGCGGAAAGGGAGGGCATGGGCCTCAGGGAGAGGCCCCCTAAGCCACGCTGCAGCTGAGACGATGGATGGGGCAGCCCTTCCTGTGCAGTGCAGCACTGACAAGTAGTTATCACGCATGGTATGCGTCGCTACACGAACATACTAGGGTCACGCTATGAATTACACGTTCTACACAAACGCTCAGATGGTACTCACTCTGTGTCTCATGACCTTCCATACACACACGAATAGAGTGCCTACTGTGAGTCGTCCATTCCTCTGAGTGCTTTCCACATTTTAAGCCACTTAATCCTGGCAGTAACCTGAAATGTAGACACCGGTATTATGTCCCTTTTGCAGATGGGGACCCTGAGGCAGAGAGGTTAATTCAGCCGCCTGAGTTCACACATTTCGCAGGTGTTTGGCTGTGAGATAGGGACCTGGCAGGCCCAGCCTCCCAAAATGAAGGTCACGAGGCCTGGGCTGCCTGACCAGACCAAATGGGCGAGAAGACGGGCCAAGCCAGCGAGACCAACTCAGGCAAGACATCAGGGAACAGTCCTCGGCTTGCCCCGGCCTCCTACACCCTGAACATAGTAATGCATGGGCACGCAGCAGACCCTCCCCCAGCCCAGGACCATTTACAATCACCATGGCAACTCCCAGACGTTACTCATTCGGTTTGTGGGGGGGGGCTCAGTTCCGGGAACTCCCGCACTTTTCCCGGAAAAGCCACAAACCATCATCCCCCTTGCTTGGCATTTAATCGGGAGACAGCTACCAAAATAAAGCCCAGGAGGGCCGGCTGCGCGCTTCCCGCAGACCAGCCTTGAATGCCTCCCTGCGCGAAGCCCAGAGCCCCCCTGGCCTCGCGGCGGAGAGGCCGCATGTCGCTGCGTCGCCTTCCTTGCGACCCCGTGGGGACCCAGCCCTGGGGGCCCGGCCTGCGCCTGTGGGGTCGCTTGGCCGGCCCCAGGCAGCCTCACACCCGGCCAGGTGAGAGGCCAGCATGGAGGGGTGGGCTTCTACCCCCCCCCAGCCCACCCCCTGGCCCCAAAGGAGCCCCTTGGAAAGACCGGCCTGACGCTCGGGTACATGGAGGCCACACGCCTGGTGTTCAGCTCAGCAGATGAGTTTTGGGTCAGTCGGGCCTGCGAGTCCGTTCACCCTCTCAAGCCCTTACTCAGAGCACTTAACCTTTCTAACCTCTACACCTTCTCTCCAGTGGGTCGTATTTTCCCCCCATAGGGCTGCTGCAGGAAATAAGGCTATTTAAATGGCTTAGATTACTGGGTAAGTTCTCAAGAAATAAATGGTGGCTTAAAATTGCGTGTTTTTACAGAACTTTTACGCCTGCATGGGTGTCTCCTGCTTTCCAAGGGCCTCTTCAGAGAAAAGGGAAGCGGGGAAACTCAGTGCCGGCAGCCCGGGGCTCAGAACCAGGCCGGCAGGTGGCTTCTTTGCATACTTGCTTTTCAGTTTAGATTTCTTCTGAACGTTTTTTTCTCCCCTTGGCCCACATAAAGAACAGTTTGAACGCTGGACAGTCCTGAGTTCTCAGAATTAAACTCCAGAGGCTGCAGAGAGAGCCCTTAAGGCCGCCGATCTCAGATTCCAGCCTGTGACCAACCCGCTAGGTTAAACTTTTTTAACTTTTAATGTCAGGGAAATGGATACATCGATAATGTTCATTTCGTGGAGCTGCCCTGAAGACAAATGATGTAACAGAGGCGAAGCGACCCACAAACAGGAGATGCTAAACACATGCTGATGTAGTTGTGCTGTGACGATGAAAAGCCTTCCGCTGTCTGCTGGGCAGGAAAATATGAGAACCAAATTCTGTCCAAAGGAAAAGAAATCTCTACGGTAGTTCTGCCTTGTTTCCACCCTTGTTTGCCTCTTTAGCCTCTAAATTAGTGTCTATGGGAATCTGTGTATAAAAGTAAGAACTTTGTTCCTAACCCAACAAGTCGCACATAGCTAAAGACAGTGGGACTAGGTCACCATAAAGGACTGGTGTCAGAGTGGAGGGACTGGCAAATAATGAGGGGGCAATTAAAACAGGGTTGGCAGATACACATTTTGGAGGATAATTTTTAAGGAACAAAATACATTGCATTTTAAGAACCCAGTTTTGTGGCGGATAATGAGAGGATGGGACAGATAGCTCTTTCTGAGTGAAGGCTTGCATACTATTCTTCCAGGAGACTCGGATTGGATGCATTTGACCTCTTGAGTGCCAGTCCTGCAAATTGCACTTCTTGGTGGAACTTCGAGCGTCTAGGAGCATGGACTTGGTCATACGTAAGGCTACAGCTGCATGTCCTTGTTTGGGTCTTAGTTCAGTTTGGGGTTAAGGCCAACAGGGGACAGGTGCCCGGATGCCCTTCGGGAGATGATGAGATCCAGTGTCTATTTGACGTGATGTGTGGATGAGATAACCTGGCATTTGCCACTGTCTGAGTCCATTGGCTGCACACTGATTCTGGGATTTGGAAATAAAGTAGACATTACCTAAATTTTCCATGGGCATAATTTAGTGATATTAATAGAAATAATATGCGTCATAGTTCAAGACAAAGGCCCGTGCCCCTCCCCCAGGAATTTCTGGGAAAGCCCTGGAGGGAGGGGGCGTCTCATCCCTTATCATCTGCTCATGACTCATGCTCTCTCATGGTAAGCCCCCCTCATCTCCCACTGAAGGGCTCTGACAGTGCAGCTGCCACTTTAGGGCGGCAGGTCAGGCTGTCTGCTGCTTGTGACTTCTGAGAAAGGCACGTTACTGTATCAGGAATACTATTTCCCAACCCTTAAAAGATGTGTCACTCTTGAGATTCCAAAAGGATGCGTTGCTCCCGCACATCTTTCTAGGACTAGAAAAAGTATCTATTTTATGCAGGAAAAAGCAAATACCCCTCTCTTCCATCCAGAGATTTACTCTAGCACAGCGTGAGAAACCATAGCAGTGTGTTCACACACCCCTGTATCATCCATACTGGCAGTATATATACACACACACACAAACCCCGGGCTATCTCATCCACACATCAATCACATCAGATAGATGTATCTAATCGTCTCCCAAAAGGCAACCAGGCACCTGTCCTATGTTGGCCTTGACCCAATATTGAACCAAGACCAAACAAGGACATGCAGCTGTAGCCTTACGTACGCCCAAGTCCTCATTCCTATGTATATTTAAATGGAAATCAGTTAAGTCTGCTGTCTCTTCTATGGTGTCCCCTCTACCACATATGCCTTGGTGAGTAGTGGTGTGGGAGGGCTAGCTGTATCTTGGGGAAGTTGAGTTGGAGAATGCTTGAGTTTGATTTGGTAGAATAGATGAATGCGGTTTGTGGTTACTTCTGTGTTAGAATTCACGCGTCGCTAGGCACCCAGTGTAGGAATGACTTCTAGCTACACCCTCTGCCCCCTGTGCTGACCGGCACAGTAGTGGGACATATAGTTCAAAGACACACAGGATACAACTTTAAACTCGTGCTCTCTTACTAGATTACACTAGCTGCTGATTTTTTGAAAATGCGTGGGTGGATGGCTAGCCAGCTGTCTAGCTAGGTAGATCCATGAATAGATAATTGTTGCATGAATTCATGATGCACATAGGAATGAATGAAGCCATGAACTGAAGATAAGGATCAAAAGCAGAGTCAGGTGGACTGGAGTGGATATGAAGACAGGCTAGTGTTACCTGGGGCATGGAATTGAAGAAGATGCTCGTTCTCAGTTCCTACCAGGGTTTTGTAAAATTTCATTCTGCATCACATGAACTTAGGAAAGCACCCCTTAAATTTTCAGACCTAGCGGCCTCATTTTTCTCACCCTGCTTGGAGTGAAGCAGAATCCTCAGGCAGAGGCAGGTGTACGACCCCTGCCTTTGCCAACTATTGAGGGGGCCAGGATGAATTGTGGTGGCCCAGAGGCTCTGAATTGGCCCAGAAAGCTCCATTCCTTGGCCATGCTCTTGTTGGCTAGGTCGTGATGACCCAGGAGAGTGGTTCTCAATCTCCAGCATGCACACAGAATCACACAGAGAGCTAAATCAAAAGGGCACGTGCATCCCTCACCTGGGGCGTCCAGGGCCAAGATGCCAGACCACACTTGGGGACTCAACCGCTCTCATCCTTCCGATGCCAGCTGTGATGTCACAACAGAAACCTGTGGCAGGGATGGTGCTATAGAGTCATCACGTTCTGGTTTTCCGCTCTGCTTTGTATTTTTCTTTCTCTCTATGACACGGACAGGCCACATTTCCTCTAGCCTGAAATCAGGTGAACCATGGGGCTGGTTTCTGGACAGGAGTGACTAATGTTGTGTCGAGGCCAGGCCTGTAGAATGACCCAAGCAATCTTCCACACCTTCTCCCTTCTTTCACTGACCAGCCAGACGCCGAGAGGGCAGCGGGCAATCTGAAAGCCAGTCCATGAGGGAACGGCTTGTGGAAGAGCCCACATCCCTGAATAGCTCCTGAGTGGCCACCCTGGTTCCGACGTGCTGCGGTCGAAAAAGTCATGAAAAACGTCGGCTGCAGTAAGGCACTGAGATTGAGCTCCACAGCTGGTGTCACCTCCCACGACAAACGCAAAACTCACGTTTTCCTTCTAGCCAAGGTAAGACATGTAGCACTCGGTGTTAGGGATGCCGTGTCGATCTTAAATTTGACTTTGCATTTAGTGTTTTTCTACGGCCTGAAATTCAGTTTTGATTACCAAAAGGACTTATTAGATGGGTGTGGAGGCTAAAAGCCTGGGCTCTGGAACCTTCTTACTTATTGGCTACCAGTTGTGTGTCTTGGAAGAGTGACGTCGCCTTTTGAGCCATGGCTTCGCATTCGTTTATAAAATGGAGGAAACAATGGCACTCTATAGATAGTAATGATCGAATGATAACTATTGTTACTTTATCGTTGTTAGGGTTGCTATAATTAGCATTATTTGTCATTAATATTAATAACTTATTTTAAATGAATAACATAATAATATAAATTATATGACAGAATACATTTATGTCATTATATACCAGTAACTGCACATATTATCGGTATTAGTAATATATACTAATTGGTATTAGTAATATGTTAGGGTTATATATTAGCATCAGTAGTACTATATGTAATGATATCTTGGTCTTAGTACTATATTAATCATACATATTAGCAAATGTATACATTATTACTATTAGTAAAATTGGGGAGATCTTATGTTTTTTTTTCTTAATTCTATTTTCAGGACTTGCAAATCAGTATTTTTATTTCAACCACCAAATATCGATGATATGACATTAGTTATGTTGAACATACTCTCAGCTAGTCGGCATGATTGATAACACTATTTATTTATTTTAATTTTTTATTTTAAAGATGTGGGGTACAATTCAGGGTTAAGTAATACATATGTTCATTGTGCAGGCATCCTTGTTGATGAGATGTGCCCCTGCTTCCCCAGCAGAATCCCACTATTGCCAATCCCACCCACCATACTTCTGGCAATTTCCCACTACTGACAGTCCTTTTCTTATAGTATTATGATAATTGTTCAAGGTCCACTTATGAGTGAGAACATGCGATACTCAGTTCTTTGGTTCTGTGATAGATCACTCAGTATTATAGGCTCTAAGTCCATCCAGGTTGCTGTGAAGTTCATGATTTTGTCCTTCTTTATGGCTGCGTAATATCCCATTGTGTATATGGACCACATTTTTTGATCCAGTCCTCTTTTGATGGGCAGCACAGTTGGTTCCATGTTTTTGCTATTGTGAACAATGCTGCAGTAAAATGTGTGTGCAGGTATCTTTTTCATAGAGACATTTGAGTTTCTCCGGGTATATTCCCAGTAGTGGGATTGTGGGGTCATATGGAAGGTCGATTTTTAGATCTTTCGGGAACCACAAAACTGCTTTTTCACAGAGGTTGTACGAGTTTACACTCCCACCAACAGTGTAGAAGTGTTCTCTTTTCCCTGCATCCTCTTCAACATCTGTTGTTTTTTGAGTTATTGATGATGGCCATCCTGACTGGAGTTAGGTGGTATCTCAGTGTGCGGTTTTAATTCGCATTCTTTGATGACTAGTGAGGCTGAGCATTTTTTCATGTATCTGTTGGCTGCTCATATGTCTTCTTTTGAGACGTGCCTATTCATAGATTTTGCCCACTTTGTAATGGAACTGTTTTTTTTTTTTCCAGCACATTTGAGTTCCTTGTAGATCCCAGATGTTAGGCCTTTGTCGGATATACGGTTGATAACACTTTTCATAAAGAACAAATCTGTTGTGTACTGTAGCATACATATGATTCTAGGAGGACACTGTGGGGATACCAGCAACTGACCTGTGGGTGCACACACGTGCTTTATGCTGTTGTTTCTGCATCTGCTAGCAGATTATGAAGCTATGTCATCACACACTCTCCAGGCTTTTTGTATGTGATTTTTTTAAATGCCAGAGTTTTGTATCAGTCTTAAGATTTCAACGAGACTTCAGGTCAGGTCCAGCAAATGTGTATCAACAATCTTATACCAATAGCATTGCAAAAGATACCCTAGTTCTTCCTATGAAAAATCTGAGCCAAAAAAATTTTTTTTTCTTCTCTCAAAGAACCAAAGACAAAAAACAGAATAAAAGTGATTTCCCCACACATCAGGAAGAGACGATCTATATGTTGATACACAAATTACATCAAATACACATATAGGGTATGTATGAAATATGTCTAATGTAATAGTTAAGCACAGAAGACTTCTCATTGTCTTATTGAGAAATAAGGGACACGTAGTAAAGTGTACACGTTTAAAGTGTACAATGTATAAGTTTTGACACATGCACGCACCCATGAGTCTATTACCACAGTCAGGATGGTGGGCCCATCCATCACCCCCAGAGTTTCTTTGTGGCCCTCTGGAGTCTCCACTCTCTACGCCTCCCCAGGAATCAGTGATCTGCTTTCCGTCACCGTATATCAGTTGGCATTTTCTAGAATTTTACACAGATGGGATTGTGTGGTGTGGACTCTTTGGGGCTGGTTTCCTTCCTGGCATGTTGAATTGCCCCATGTTGCTGCCTGTTTAGGTTCACTGTTTTTGTTGTTGAATAATATTCCACTGCATGCACAATTTGTTCATCCATCCACCTGTCAATGGACACACGGATCATTCCCAGTTTGGGGTTATTACAAAATAAACTGTGAGGTGTATCATAGGCAAGTCTTCGTGTGGACATATGTCTTCCTTTCTTTGGTAAATACCTAGGAGGTGAATGACTGGATCATATGTGAGCTGCATGTTTGAATGTTTAAGAAACTGTCAGAGTGTTTCACAAAGTGGTTGCACATTGTACATGCCCACAAACAGTGTATCCGAGTTTAAGTTCTTCCACGTCCTCACTAACACTTAGTTTGGCCAGCCTCTTGATTTTAATCGTTCTAGTAGTGTCATATTTTATCACACCATGCAGTAGTAGCACATCTTAACCAGTTTGCAGTTCTCTGATAGCTGATGATGCCAAACATCTTTAAGGGTGCTTTTGCCATTTGTACTTCTTTAACGAGCTTTCTGTTACATCTTTTGCCCATGTTTCATCGGATTCTTTGTTCTTCATTTTGAGTTTTCAGAGTTATTTAAACATACCAGATATGCCCTTTCTCAGACATGCGATTTGCACATATTTTCTTCCAGTGGGTGGCTTTTATTTGTCTTCTTTTAACTTTTTGGGACAGAACGTTTAAACCTAATCCGTTAAAAAAACAAGACGCAACAGTATGGTGATGTCAGTCGTTTATAACGTGAGATTACATGGCAGTTGTGCTTCTAAAGCATCTGCAAGCCATATTAACCCACCTATGATTGTCATAATGGTTGGCGACACCTGACTCAACAGCCAGTGGTGGCATGGGTACCACTTGCCCTTGACGGTCATCTAATTAGCATCAACTGGTCCCAGTCTGCCTTTTAATTCAACTAATCCTGCATAGCTACCAGAGTGCTCTTTCAAATATGTCAGTCTGATCACGTGTTGAGTACTTCTGTCACCAATAGAAAGCGAGGCATCCAAGAGCCCCAGGCCCTTCAACTGCCAGGTATGGCCACCATCTCTCAGGATGGCGCAAAACCACAGGGTGTGATAGACAGAGCCCAAGAATGTATACGTGACCGAGACACTGTCCCTGCCCCAAGCATCTTGCAGACCAGGGAAGGAGGCGAGCATACAAACCAGCACAAAATGTCTCAAAACGTGTGGAGTTCATCCAGATCACAGAGCATCAAAGAGTGAACTTTAATGTAGGAACACGTGCAAACCCTGGCTATGCAGTTCACTGACTCTGCAAATCTGGGTGAGTCATTTAATGTCTTTGTACCTTATCCTCTTTCCTAATGGAGACAATGGCTCAGAGAACTGTAACATGATAAAGAGATGATGTGTCTAAGAATTAGTACATAGCAGGGTATCACATGACAAATCACTTTCATTGCCCAGGAGACAGTAAAAGCGGAGCAGGAGAGAGGAGTTTGGATCAGACAGTTTGTGCCGCTTTCATGATGACTGCTGATGTCTCCACTTTCTGGGGATGTGCATGGATTGTTGTTCCTCTTTCATTTCATGAATGAAGAGACAAAGAAAGGTGAAAAGCAAACGTGTCCGCATTTACACATCTCAAGTATCTGTCTAAGTCGCAGAGATTCTAACGTAGGCCTCTGGCTGGAATTAAATTTAATGAATTATTTTCCGATCTATGTATGACCTGTCTGGTTGATTCTAGATCAAGGTTTCTGAACACCACCAGTATTGACATTTTGGGCCAGACAATTCATTGCTGTCAGGGTGGGGGCTGTCCTGTGCACTGTGGGATGTCCTGGCTTTTGGAGACCAGTAGCACCCTTGCTTCCGGCTGTGACAAGCACAGGTATCTCTAGCCACTACCAGATGTCCTCAAGGGAGTAAAGTCACCCCTGTTGAGAGCCACTCTCAGACAGAACCGCCGCTCTGAATGCAGACAGAGTTTTGGCCTCCGTGTGTCTGAGTTCATAGCACTCTATCACACCCAGCAGCTAACACAATCCCAACTTCTGTGCCTGAGGCTTGTGAGGCTGTAGTTTTGCAACCAGGCCTACGAGGGTCACGCAGGAGGGCCTGAGCGTGGACGCCCAAAGAAATAGACTTTTGCAGGTGGTTGTCTCCATGGGGCATCCAGAGTTTTAGTCACTGTCTCCTGAAGCTAGAGAGTGTCTTTGGGACACTTCCTGGTGCCTCTGTAAGGTCTTCAAGTTGAACACACAAGGCCAGCCAGCACATTAAAGTCAGGTGCTCCAGGGAGCTGGAAGCAGGTCTTGAGATCTTAGTGGGAGCTTTCTGCCAAAGAAGCCAAAACTGCAGCTTCTCTTGGCCCCAATATGGCAGGACTTGCAAAGTTTACTAAAACACATTCTCTGGGTTCTGGAGGAAGGTGAAAAATGAGACATTTGTCATAAAAATTGCCAGTGGGTCAACTTGACCCTTGCTGAATTGACTGTTACAGAGACACATTCTGTTGAACACT
>CAUYQG010223374.1:0-37100 GCA_963574415.1 Tarsius wallacei | reverse complement strand
ACTCACCTTGGCCTCTCAAAGTACTGAGATGACAGGCTGAGCCACTGAGCGCGGCCTGCCCCAACTTTTAACCAGATAAACTGGAGTTGACTTTGCACCACTCACACTATAAATATTTTCAAAGTATCAAAAAATGGCTTCAAACAACTTAAATGTATAAATTCTCTGTCATTTCTCTTCTATTTCCCCACCAAAAGTCTCTACAAGTTATTTGAACACTTAAGGTTACTTGCATTTTCCTTTGCTTTAAAATGCTGCCATAAACTAGGTATTCTCTTGACTATCCATAAAGTGGAAATGGAAGTAACTTCATTCCTAAAGATAAACAAAGCCTATAAGGAAATGTATCAAAATGAGGTATTTTTTCCCAAGGAATTTCTAAATTGAGTTTAGTGTGTGCTTCTGGTGGCTAGCATTTTGTTGCATAGATAATTCTCAAATTTAGAAGACATAAAACTATTAAACAAAGTTGCTTCTAAGCAAAGTTAGTGCTTTGGAAAGCCTAGTAATGTCCCAGGGACCCTGGCAGGTTTTAACCTTGTGTCTTAAATCATTTTAACTTAGAAATCTTTTGGGCCGGGTGCAGTGGCTCAAGTCTTTAATCTCAGCACTTTGGTGGGCCGAGACGAGAGGATTGCCTGAGACCAGGGGTTCGAGACCAGCCTAGGCAACTTGGTGAGACCGCGTCTGTACAGTACATCAAAAAATTAGCTGGGCATAGCAGCGTGCGCCTGTAGTTTTGGCTACTTGGAAGGCTGAGGTGGAAGGATTGCTGAAGCCCAGCAGGTAGATGCTGGGGTGGCCGTGAGTGTGCCACTGCACTCCAGCCTGGGTGTTGCAGCAAGACTCTGACTTAAAAAAAAAAAAGAAATCTTTTGTTTCTTATAATCCCAATTCTACTCTGCCAGCATAGTATAGGCATTTACAGGCCATATATATATGTGTATATATACATATATATATATATATTTACTTTTAAAAGATGTGAGAGACTTTAGAAAACTCAATCTCTAACTTCTTTTTTTTGTTGTTAGTTGGAGTCTCTCTTCATCACCCAGACTGGAGTACAGTGGCATGCTCACAGCCACCCCACTGTCAACCTGCTGGGCTCAGGCGATCCTTCCACCTCAGCCTTCCAAGTAGCCAGAACTATAAGCATGGGCCACCACGCCCGGCTAATCTTTTTATTTATTGCAGAGATGAGGCCTTGCCAAGTTGCCGGGCCTGGTCTCAAGCCCACAGGCTCAAGTAGTCCATTCACCTCAGCCTCCCAAAGTGCTGGAGTTACAAGCTGAGCCACCAAGCCCAGCCTCAAACTTCTTGAACCAAAGAATTCGGGAAACCAATGCCCTACCTGCTATTTGCAAATAACCATGAAGACCATACTGTAGATCAGACAGTTTAGAAATAAATTTACTCTACTCCTTTCTTCTCTTATTTGTGGTTGACAGACCTGTGCTTTCTTAGCCAGAAGGAAGAGAAAAGAGGTTGATAATGGCCAATTAAATGGATTGACTCAGACTGGTGACTGATAAAAATTTTGTCAGCTATTGGCTTTTTAAAAAAATCTGTCTGACTATAAAGCTGTTTGCATTCATAACATCATTTCAATCACAGTTTTATTTATCACAACTCAATGGGCTCTAGGCTGTGACTAATTCCTTTATGACCCAAATGGTACTAGGCCTTTACTGCGTGGAGACTTAGGAGGCTTTGCCCAGATGCCATGTGGGTGGCTTTGAAAACTGCTGGTCAAGGCATCAGGGGTGGTAGTGGGAAAGCCTGATCTACAGAGTTAATCTGATACTTTTCTTAAAACACCACATTGATCTTTTCATTGGGTCCAGACTAAACTCTCTACTCTGGGATCTAATCTCTTCAACTTACAGCCACCCTGGGTCTCTCTGATCCTCTCTCTTGTGCTCTGCTGGTGCCAGCCCTCTCATTAGTTGGTACCTATGGCTGGCTACTCTTTCTTTTCATGGCCATTTCTTATATCTTTGCTTTTCTTGCATGTCCTCAACCTAGGACACCTTGTTAAGTTTCTCCCATAAACTAAATCCTCAAATTCCTTCAAGAACCAGAGCCTAAGAGCTCAACTTCCCAAATTTATCTCATCTCTCAGAGATTTTGGTTCTCATCAAGGTGGGAAGGATAATACCCGGTAACACTCTGAAGCCTTTGCCATGCATTTTTAGCCCGTTCGTTCACAGGTCACAGGACTTTAGAGTTGAAGGGACCCAGAGATCATTAACACAAGAGGATGTTGAGGCTTTTCCAATGACAGAGCGATTAAGGGACTTTTCCCAATGACATAGAACAGGGCAGTAAAAATTCACACTCCTGTGGACAGTGTTAAGGCCCAGCGGTAGGAAAAGATGGCTTCACAATCGTCAGAGGATGGTTCAGTTATGTCCATTGCAATTCAGAGTTGAATCTGAATCTCGGAAAATAAGTGTTCCATGTAATTCTGGTGTGACATCTTCCAGTTCTGCAGCAGAGATGTACTGCAGAGCCTCCGATGGCCTGCCCACTCCAAGAGCAGGGAGCATGTCTGACATTTTGGGAAGTTTCCTTAGTTGTTTATGTAAATTAAGGCTTCCTCTTCCATTTTCTCAAAGTGACCACTTACTTTCTCACAGCAAATTTTTGCCTTTTTATACTTGAATTACCTTGTGGTTATTATACAGTGCTAATGTTGTTTTAATAAGAATACTATTATTATATTATAATTGGACTGTAAAATCATAAGAGCAGGGTCTGGAGTTGCTTTATCTGTCATTGTATCCCAGTGTCTAACACAATGCCTTAAACATAGCAGGTACTCAAGGATTATTGAATGAATGAATGAATGAATGAGTATGTGTGCCTTTTTCCAGGTTAAATGTAAAGTTTATAGGACAGAAACTTAGTGCTTGTTAACTTAAAGAAGGTAAATTATAACCAAATCAGAGTTTTTAAATAACATTTACTGGAAGGAGGATCACAAATTTAAATGTCTTTAGGTTTAAACAGGAGACAAATTTTTAAAAGCTAAGCTGGGTGTGAGAAATGTCACATAGCAGAGCAAGTATCATGATTAGTAATTAATACTGATTATGATTAGAAGATGATACTCCAGGCTTGGTGGTGGCTCAGCCTGTAATCCCAGCACTTTGGGAGGCCGAGGCCAGTAGATTGCCTGAGTCCGTGGGTTCGAGACCAGCCCGGGTAACTTGGCAAGAACTTGTCTCCACAATAAATAAAAAAAATTAGCTGGGCATGGCATCGCACACCTGTAGTTCCCACTACTTGGAATGTTGAGGCGGAAGGATCACGTGAGCCCAGCAGGTCGAGGGTGCAGTGGCTGTGAGTGTGCCACTGCACTCCAGCCTGGGCTACAGAGTGAGACTCAAACTCAAAAAAAAAAAGAAAAGAAAATGATACTCCGAACCAGGAAGGCAATAGAGAATGGTGAGGAATGTGGCAAAAAAAAAAAAGAGCATAGTCCTCATCTAAATGGGTTTACTGTTACCAGATAGGAATGGAAATGTAATGTAACCATATCTGATTTTCTAGAGGTTGAAAATCCAGATTTTAATATAAAATATCACAAGAGCAAATTATTAATCATTTTAATTTTTAACAGAGAAATACTGTATGGGGGGAAAAAAATCTTTCTGTGGGAAGCCCAAGAGTTGCCAGTTACCAGACTGCAATCAAAGGAACACATCCCGGCAGCTCTGTAGGGGTATTTGCACCCAGTCTTTCCCATCTTTTCTGTAACCATGGGATTGCATCTGGTGGGTGGCATCACGTTTCAATCATCGGGTTACCTGAGGACCAGATGGGCCAAGCCGTCTATTCTAATCCAGGACTTACCAGGGCCAAGAAGCATCAGCACAGACAGACCCTGCTGGCAGGCTCTGCAGCTTCAGTCAGTAAATTTCTCTCTTCCACCCTACCCCAGGTCTTCTTCACTTTTCATCTAAATTATTGCAGCAACCTCCACACTGGTCCTTCTGCCTCTAGGCTGGCTCCTTGCCAATCCATCCATCACTCCAGTTATCTTTCTAAGAGGCAAAGTGGCCACGCAACTGCTCTTTTCCAAACCCTGGATGACTTTCCATCACCTTTAGAAGCAATGGAGGCCAGAGTCAGTGGCTCAGCCTGTAATTCCAGCACTTTGGGAGTGCAAGGCGAGTGGATTCCCTGAGCCTGCGGGTTTGAGACTGGCCTGGGCAACTTGGCGAGACCTCGTCTCTGTAATAAATAAAAAATTAGCTGGGCATGGTAGCACATACCTGTAGTTCCAGTTACTTGAAGGTTGAGGTGGAGGGATCACCGGAACCCAGTAGGTTGACACTGGGGTGGCCGTGAGCATGCCACTGCACTCCAGGCTGGGTGACAGAGTGAGACTCTAACTCAAAAAAAAGAAGCGATGGAAACCCAGCTCCCTACCTGCTTCACAGCCCTCCAGTCTGACATCTGTCCTGCTCTTCTGCCTCCGTTTTTCCTTGCTTGTCATTATTATATATATGGCCACACTCCCTCTTCCTTCTAAGCCTTCCCACATGCTACCTCCTTGGCCTGTAATGCTCACTCTTCCCTAATCCATGTGGCTGGGCAAAATCCAATTCAACCATCAAGTCAGCTCAAATGTTACTTCCTCTAGGGGGCCTTGGTGAACTCCTAACATGGGTAGGAATATCCTCTGCTTTCCCTGTGGTAAGAACCATTGCGCATTTTTGTGCAGTGTCTGTCCTCTAAGCTAAATTATCAGCTCCATGGAGATGTGATTTGTATCCTACAATACCCAGCACAGTGAGAAGCACATATTAGAACCTCAACATGCCCTGACAGAGTGAGTGAGTGACCAAGTTAATAGCCCATTCTGGATGTTTCCCCCAAGCTGCCCGTGGTGGGCTATGATACCTGCTTCCTTTTTCAGGGCTTTTATTTGTCATCACACATAGTTCTGAATTCTTGCTTATGTTTGATAGTCTTTAAGAATCAACATTAAGGCCGGGTGCAGTGACTCACGCCTCTAATCCCAGCACTTTGGGAGGCCCAGGTGAGAGGACTGACTGAGCCTGCAGGTTCAAGACCAGTGACTTGTTTAATAATTTAGTAGAGTTTTAAACATTACTTTCAAGTTTTGTAATATACTTTAGAGGTGATAAAAAAATTTTAGGTCTTAATTTTTTTTTTTTTTTGAGTCAGAGTCCCACTCTGTCACCCAGACTGGGGTGCAGTGACATGCTCACAGCCACCACAACCTTGACCTTCTAGGCTCAGGCAACCCTTCCACCTCAGCCTTTCAAGTAGCTGGAACTACAGGCATGCGCTACCACGCCTGGCTGATTTTTGATTTATTGTAGAGACGAAGTCTCACCAAGTTGCCCAGGCTGGTCTCAAGTCCCTGAGCTTAGGCAATCCTTTCACCTTGGCCTTCCAAAGTGCTGGGATTACAGGTGTGAGCCACCATGCCCAGTGGGTCTTAAATATTTTAATGACCTCTGAAAAATGTGGGTAGGCATTAGTCATTATGCTTATAGTGTCCAATCAAATGATTATATGTTTATAAATATAAAAATAGATGAAAAAGAACAAAAGAAAAAGATTCAGAATTATATACAAAGAGCTGATAACACTGGTTAACCATAAGAAGGGAACCAGGACTAGAAGTAGAGGGTTGAAAGAAACTAGTTTAATCTATATTGTCTGAATTTTTCACAAAGAGAATATATAGAATACTTTTTAAATCTATAGGATACAATTTAAAGGGGGATTTTATATTACTGTAAAAATAAAGTATAGGCCAGGCTCGGTGGCTCAGCCTGTAATGCCAGCACTTTGGAGGCCAAGGCGAGTAGATTGCCTGAGTCCGCGGGTTCAAGACCCACCCGGGCAACTTGGTGAGACCTCGTCTCCACAATAAATCAAAAACTAGCCAGGTGTGGTAGCGCACGCCTACAGTTCTGGTTATTTGTAAGGCTGAGGCGGAAGGACCGCCAGAGCCCAGCAGGTTGAGGCTGCAGTGGCCGGGAGCATGCCACTGCACTCCAGAGTGAAACTCCAACTCAAATAAATAGATAGATAGATAGATAGATAGATAGATAGATAGATAGATAGATAGATAAAGTATAAAGAGAAGACTGAAATGGGAGATTTAATAGTTACTAAAGATTTTCAAGTAGTTATAGGTATTTGTTAATGATGGAAAGATTTCGAAGCCTATTTTTGCCAGGCTGTAACATATTTTGATAGATGAAGTAGTGCTGATTTTATACAAAACAAACAAAAAATCCCCAAGATAATTGTTCAAGAAATTCACTGCAGAATCTGACTATGCTAGGCCTCTGGGAATAGATAATTCAATATATAACTTTTGTAATAAATCTTCCCTATTACTAATATCTGATTTTATAGCTTCTGGATGCTCCAATGGAAAAAGAAATTGATTTGAAACTCCTAGTATTAAAATGATGATACTCCAGAGGAAAAAATAAGCAGACTATGTCTCATTAATATTGCTACTTTGCAGCAGTTTGATTTCATCTCAGCATTTATTCCAAGACTTAGGTTAGTTGTTGCAAGGCAAATAATTTTTTAAATAATACTAAACCAAAGAAGATGTTATCACAGAGGAAGATGTTTAAATCGCATGTAACGTGACCCTCATTCTTTCAATATATATTTGAATAATTACTTTATGACATTTACAAGCAGATATTTACATATGAGCATAAAAAATGCAAGCTTGCTCAAATACTTTCAAGAATATTGTGCTTCCAGTCTTTCAGACAAGACAGTAAAATAATTTTTAAGTGTCAGAGTTTTTATATACTCTAAGTCTGTAAAAAAAAAGTATTTTTCTAATGATCTGGTTACTACTTGATTGTTCTCTTACATCACTTAAGTAATTATAAAAAGTAATTCTTGATATTCTTTTCTTAATTGCCTCATTTTGTCTGTAAATTTTCTCAACAAACATTATTTTCAAATTCAAAATTTGAATTGACTAGGATGAACACATGGACAATTTTCTGTTTCATTTTCTAGCCTGGAGAAATTTATCTTTTTTATTTCCAAGATGAAGTCTAGAGAAAATGTTAATTGATTCCTTTTGGCAATACTTGAGAACTTGTAACAGTATCGTTTTAAAAACACAAGACAGAAAACTATCTTTAAAAAAAGAGTTGGAAAATATTAAAGCCCAATTTTCCATAATGACGTGTTATGAAAGAAGGACTTGGAGAATTCAATACATGGACAAGAAACAGGAACAAAGCAATCCATCAAACCAACGAGAAAGAGATCATCAAAATACCATAGCACTCAAAAAGTGACAAGCAATAAGAATTTAAGGCATCACTGAAAAAAAAGGAAAGAAAAGAGTGGATGTAAAATAGACCTGTGAAGAGGAAAATGGAATAAAGTAAGGAAATTAACAAATGACCATTTTTAGCAGGTTGTGGCACTTAGGTAAGGAAAAGTAACATGGAAAAGAAACCTATTCTTAAATCCTGATTGTATGAATTTTATAACTTAAACCAGGTGCTGAGAAGGACCAATCAGCTAAAACTATTAAGGGGGAAATTGCCTCCTTTCATCCAGGAAACATGGGTCATCCAATAAAATAATTTGGTTCTATTTTGACATTGTGTTGATATTTGAGCTAATGTAGAAAAACAAATCAAATTTGAGAAAAGAATCCCAGCCATCCCATACTCGGGTGTTCTGGGTTTGGCCAAAAGTGGCTTGATATTGCTCTGTTTGGGTTTGGGTTTGGCAGCGTCAGATGTCTTGTGATCTCAGATCTATTTCTATGAACAGAAACATGCATGATTTTTCCAACTTGCTCCCTTCATTTTAGATGGACTGAAATGGCCATGCTTCATTTTGAATGGATCTTACCTTACATTTTAAAACTCCTGGAGAGAAACATAAAACTGAATAGAAAAAACTGAAGCTATGTATGCAGACCACCCAGCCTCTCCTGACCAAGGTCTTGTCTTTTGGGTCTTCCCAGGTATGAAGGCAACATCCATTCACAATTCCGGAAAGCAGTCATCCACTTTTGTACTTTCTAACTTGCAGTGTGGCAGACACGACAAATTTTGAAGGAAATACATTTTTTCAGCTCCTGACATGAGGATATTAATGAAGTCCTGACCTCAGCGTCTGGCATTTGGGGACCGAGGAAATTACCCTTGGGAAAAATTTTGGGAGATGGCCCGGTACCGGGGTTGAGCGGCTCCATAAACACTCTAAGAGATTCTGCAAAACTAGAAAGCTGTTATGACCTTCCATCTACCCCACACCAAATCCAAGAGAAAGTTTCCAAACGAACCTCAACACTGCCTGGTTTCTGCTGAAACAAGATGGCTGCACACAAGGGTTGTTTTAACTCATAGGAATTTCAGCATATCGAAAGAATTCTTCCTGTGACAGTGAAGTTATGAAAAATGAGGGTGGCTGTTGACACGTCCTCTCGAAAGTCATCTCAAATCTTGTTCAAAGTGAACTTCGTCTTCTGTGCTCTTCCACACAATCTCGAGTTGGTAAGCACGATCCCGGTAGCTCTTAGCTAATTTATCTCCGTTGCAGCCTCCTCATTTTAATCACCAAAGTGAACCATCAGCCAACATTCTGCTTGTGGTTATAAAACAGGAAGATAATAAAACAACCTCTCGGCGTTTAGTACATCATCACCTCAGTTTTATACTGCTGAATTCACTTAAAAAGATCTCTTTTCTTAATTATAAAGGTGTGGGGTACAATTCAGGGTTAGGTATACAAATATTGATTATGCAGGTACCCTTGTTGATGAGGTGTGCCCCTTCCTCCCCTGGCAGTTTCCCTCAACTGCCAATCCCACCCTCCCTCCCATGACAGTTTCCCACTACTGCCAATTCCTTTCTTACAGTATTATAATAATTGTTCAAGGTTCACTTCTGAGTGAGAACATATGGTATTCTGTTCTTTGTTTCTGTGATAGATCACTGAGTATGATAGACGCTAAATCCATCCAAGTTGCTGCGAAGAATGGAATATTATGCAGCCATAAAAAGATTTCTTGACCATGACATCCATGAGCCCTTTCTGGTCAGGAAGAAATAGGCTTTAAGAGTTTTACCCGGCCGGGCTTGGTGGCTCAGCCTGTAATCCCAGTTCTTTGGGAGGCCAAAGCGAGTGGATTGCCTGAGCCCAAGCCTTCAAGACCTACCAGGGCAACTTAGTGAGACTTCGTCTCTACAATAAATAAAAAACTTAGCCAGGCATGGTAGCGCGCACCTATAATTCCAGCTACTTGGAAGGCTAAGGTGGAAGAATCACCGGAGCCCAGCAGGTTGAGGCTGCAGTGGCCTGGAGCATGCCATTGTACTCCAGTCTGGATGACAGAGTGAGACTCCAACTCAAAAAAAAAAAAGAGTTTCTCCTATTCAACGACTTGCATAACATCTATTCTACTCTGGTGTCTACTCATCTTAGATTTTTCAGAAGAGTTTCTGTTTCATTTTATTTTATTTATTTTTTGAGTTGGAGTCTCACTCCACCACCCAGGCTGGAGTGCAGTGGCACAATCATGGCTCACCACAACCTTGAACACCTGGGCTCCAACCTCAGCCTCCTGAAGAGTTGGGACTGCAGGCGCAAACCACCAGACCTAGCCAATTGTTTAATTGTTTTTGCAGAGACAAGGTCTTGCTCTATGCCTAGGCTGGTCTCCAACTCCTGGATTCAAGCAATACTCTTGCCTCAACCTCCCAAAATTCTGGAACTACAGGTGTGAGCCACCATGGCTGGCCAAGTCTCCATTTTAAACTCTGTTTTCTTTTGTTGCCTTAAGACATTAGATGGAAAATGGCACTCCCAAGATACTTCTTGGACCAAATGTACCCACACATGGGTAATAGAAATATTTGATATCTGCACTGATTTCTCACCAGTCTTCACAATTCGCTTTGCCTATATTGATCTAGGGCATCCCAGGGCATCTGGTATCCTAGGCAACGATCTTTGGACCAAGCTTTTATCCTTGTAAAAATGTATGCAACTCAGCCATCTCTGTGGTGGATTCAAGACAGTCCATTTCCAGAAAGAATCTCATCATACAGCCAATCACAAATATTCTCAGAGTTCAGAGGATGATATAAAATCTCTTTTCACTTTTCTCATTGGGTCACTTTTCAGACACGCAGAGGCCACGAGTTGGCTTCCTTTCTTTTTCTACCTTCTGTCCTTTGTCACTGACCCAAGTGTCTGAGCCCTAGGAAACCCATCTTTTGAATCATCCAAAGAAAAGATGATGAGTTCTTGTCTTCACAGCAGAATCCTTTCAAGACAAAAACTCCTCAAGCAATAATATGGGTGCCTTATTCTGCTAAGAAAACCCCTCCTGGGTAAGGTGAGGAAGGATAGTAATAGAGGTGATGAAGAGAACAGAAAAGTCCATTCTATAATTCTGTCATGGTAGAATAACAAGAATTTAGGGTGAAAAAAATTAAGCACAAAAATATCTGGTTTCTAGGAGAATTTCTCTCTCTCTCTCTCTCTCTCTCTCTCTCTCTCTCTCAACACACACACACACACACACACACACACACACACACATACATATATAGGCATATATACACATATGTCTATATATGTCATGATGGTTTATGTTGACACAGTGCCTTTTGAGATAATGGTGGTTAGTATCATAGAGTGTTCTTTTTGTTCCAGCTAAGTGCTTTACCCAGATTATATTATTTAATCCTCAAAAAGACCCAAAGTAGATGTTATTGTTAACAATTCTGCAGATGGAGAAACAGCCTTGAAAAAAGTCAGACCATGCCTTCCGATTCGGATATGAAAGATGACATGCATTGTGTGCATTACAGTTATTTGAGTATGGGAGTAAATTCTTTATTAAACATTAAAAGGATCTGGAAATCAACAAGTTTTATGCCACTTCTCAACCCCCACCCACGCTCTACGTAGAACTTACAACCATGACCCGCGCACGTTAGGAACTCACAAATGTTTGTGAGATGTGTGAAAATGGAGAAGGATTTCACATAGGTTAATGCAGGAATAGAACCACATTTTGGGAATTATAGCCAAGTGTTCATTGTTTGAGGTCATACATACAGTAACAAGTGAAATACAGCAATGACAGGAAACATTTTTTTTTTAAAAACCTTAGCCAGGATCAAAAACAAGATAAACATTAACATCTCCCTGGACCAGAAATGGAACAGGGATACAAAATGGTGAGCTGGCTGAGACAGAAAGCCCCCCCAGGCCCTGGGTCCTGAAGCAGGCAGTGCTACTAAGAGGTACTATATGGGGGATAAAGGGGACCAGAAGTTCTCCACCAAACTCAAGGGAGGAACCAGGCCTGCAACTTGAAGGCAGGGGCTGAGGAGGGGCTCTCCCCAGTCACAAAAAGAGACTAAACAACAAAGAAAGGTAAATGCGGCGAATGTCTTCCTGAAGCTATGGTATTTGGAGTGCTGAGAATCTAAAACAACTCCTAACTTCATCTTAGTATGAGACAGTAAGCCAAGTTGCCAGTTGGCTCTGGGAGGGGTTCTATGGTCCCCAATGTCGCAGTGGCACCAGCATCTGACATAGCTCTGAATCCTCAAAGGGCTGGGAGGAAACAGTTGCAAATACGCTAGTCTGAGAGAGGGAAACAGATGTATGATGCAATCTAACGTTAAAAGAAACAGTCAACACAATCAACGATCAAAACATGAATGTAGCCAGGCACAGTGGCTCATGCCTACAATCCCAGCACTTTGGGAGGCCAAGACATGAGGACCACTTGAGACCAGGAGTTCAAGACCAACCTGGGCAACATGGTGAGAGCTTATTTCTACAAAAAAAAAATTTTTTTAATCAAAAAAAATTAACCAGGTATGGTGGTGTGTGTCTGTAGTCCCAGCTACTCAGGAGGCAGAGATAAGAGGATTGAGCTCAGGAGGCTGAGGCTACAGCTGAACCGTGAGCGTGCCACTGCACTCCAACCTGGGCAACAGAGTGAGACTCTGACTCAAAACAAACAAACAAACAAAACAAAAACCAATAAACAAAACCATGAATTTACTCCAGTATTAATTTTAAAGAGAATTTTTGGCAAAAGCTTTCAATATGTAAGCTAAATGTGTTCAAGAAGACTTATGAGGCATTATTTCTAACAAGAAAAAGACACAAACATGGAGAAATGAAAGAAGTACAAGTAGCAATGAAACAAGACCTTTGTAAACTTGGAAATGAAAAATATCATAATCAAAGTAAAAATAAAATCAACTAGATAAATTCCAGGCCGAACAGAGTTGAACAGAGATGAGTTATTTGGACAATAGTTGAGAGGAGGAAAATATCTAATACCTTAATGCCCCCCTCTACATTAAGTACTGGATATTCATTAAGTACTGAATATTCCGTTGTGAAAGTGCATGTAGTCCCACTTTGCTAGAATAAGAATTCTAAAACAGTGAGAAGTGACTTGTCCATTTCATACTCCTCACACCCATTTCAGGGACCAGAGACAGGAGACAGGGATGGAGCATCTGGACCAGGGCTGCGGCCCTGAGCAAATCAATGGCAAACCCACATGTTCTAATAGAAGACGACAGTGTGAGAGGCCTGACCTGGATGTCTCTTCTTCATGCAGAAACAAATCCCTCAGTGAAGGATCACCCATGCCTGTTGTCAGGAGTCGTAGAGGAGTGAATGTGAGACTTAGAGGAGGTTTCACCAGCTACTTGGAAGGCTGAGGCAGAAGTCCATGCATTAAAGGCTTTAGGGAATATTCTCTTTGCTCAGATCCTCAAGCAGTGGTGAGCATCCATCTTTCAAATGCTAAGTACACTGTCCATTGTCTTTTTTTTAAATAGTCTGAATAAATGGAAAGAAAATTCAGCGTATATGTTCTATTCTGCAGCCTCAGTCTCCCATTGTGCTTCCAAAGAGCTCCTTTGGGGGGAGGGAACGCTGTCATAGGCATTGCACACCACCCTCACTCAGCCCTCTCAGTCAGGAGTAGGGTGGTCCCTTCAGCCGGCAATAGCCTTAGAACACAGTCCCAGGTGAGGTGTCATTTTTGATGCACCTTGTTTCCCACGTATCTGAAGACCCAGCCAGGAATGGGGTCACCTCACTGAGTCACATATACATCCTTTTGGAGCTTGGACTGCAGGAAACCCATCGGCACCAATTCTCTCTTCAGACCAGGTAACTGAAATCTCTTCTTTTTTTTTTTTTGAATTGGAGTCTTACTCTTGTTGCCCAGGCTAGAGTACAGTGGCACACTCATGGCCACTGCAGTCTCCACTTACTGAACTTAGGCGATCCTTCAGCCTCAGTCTTCCAAGTAGCTAGAACTACAGGTGTACGCCACCACATCTGGCTAGTTTTTGTGATTAATTGTAGAGATGAGGTCTCACCAAGTTGCCCAGGCTGGTCTTGAACCCGCAGGCTCAGGCAGTCCTCTCGCCTTGGCCTCCTAAAGTGCTGGGATTACAGGCTGAGCCACCACGTCTGGTCAGAAACCTCTTTTTTTTTTGAGTTGGAGCCTCACTCTGTCGCCCAGGCTGGAGTGCAATGGCATGCTCATGGCCACCACAGCCTCCACCTGCTGGACTTAGGCGATCCTTCCGCCTCAGCCTTCTAAGTAGCTGGAACTACAGATGCATGCCACCATGTCCGGCTAGTTTTTGTGATTTATTGTAGAGACAAGGTCTTGCCAAATTGTCCAGGGTGGTCTTGAACCCACGGGCTCAGGTAATCCTCTCGCCTTGGCCTCCCAAAGTGCTGGGATGACAGGCTGAGCCACGGCACCTGGCTGCGTGGGCGTTTTTTACATTACGCTGCATCAGGAACAATGGAGTCATGAAAGTGGATTGAGGAGTTTGAGCCTGATACTCTGAGCGGATGGTTGCCTTGAGTAGTTTTGCTTACACTTCAACACTGGCTGGTCTTGAGCTGAGCACTCCCTTTCTCCTGTCTCCTCTGTGGTGCCAACTCCAAGTGTGTACGTTAGACCCTGGTGCCATCCCTCCCATGCCCGCCCCACAGCTGGTCTGCTACACTCACGTCCTCTGTGGTCAAGTCTTCCTTCTGCAAGCTAATAACTTTTGCATCTCCAGAAAATTCTGCCTCCCCTCACGTCTATCTTGATTAACAATTTCTTTATAGACTTCGCAGCAACTTGGATGGACTTAGAGTCTATCATACTCAGTGATCTATCACAGACACAAAGAACAGAGTACCACATGTTCTCACTCATAAGCAGCCCTGAACATTTACCATAATACTACAAGAAAGGGATTGGCAATAGCGGGATACTGCCGGGGTGGGTGGCGTTGGGGGAAGGGGACACAACATCAATAAGGGTACCTGACCTCAAACCAGGCAAAGTGGGGACCAAAGGGAGACCCAAGCTTTACCTATACGATGACCATTTATATTCCTAATCCTGAATTGTACCCCACATCTTCAAAAAAATTTTCTTTTTCTTTTGTTTTCCTGTCTCCGTCATGTATTTTGTTTTGTTTCCATAGAAACAGAGAACTGGAAGACACCGTAGGGATTGTCTAGTTGAACATCCACATCTTGCAGATGAGAAAACTGAGGCCCAGAGAGATTAATTTATGTTTTTAGTGAGCCATGGGGGCAAGGGAGGGGGAGCAATCATCAAAAAAGGAACTGGCTTCTCTCAGGGAGCTGGCTACGTTTCTAAGATTTGATGTCAATAGAGTTTCTCAGGATGGCAGACTATGGGAGCATCCCCCAGAGCGCCCCAGGAGTCCAGCACCACAGGTTGTTCTGAGAGTGTCTGCTCTCGCTCTGGAATAGGCCAGCTCTGCCTCTGACACTTTCAGACTCTTGACACTGTTTGGACCAAGCACACTGTTTTCCCCAGCTTCCTGGCAACCTTGACGTCATCCAGAATGTTCTCCCTCCAGCCTGACCTGATTCCTCCTCTCTTTGCCTCTGTCTGTTGCCAGTCTCCTCCTTGCCATGGAATTTGCCTGCTGGCCCAGCAGCAGGGTGCCTTATTCTGCCCCTCCTAAGTGTCTCTGGTGTCCTCGAGCAGGAATCTGTCATTTGGGCCAGCCCCCAAAGGCGTCCCGTTGCTTTGCTCCCAGCTCCACAGGGAGTGAGACTTGACTGGTCCACACCTGCGCACCGTGCCTGCCAAGACATGACATGCTGAAGAAGACATGTGAGGGTGTGAGGGCTGATGAGGATGGAGCTCTCAGAGAGTATCTGCTGGACAGCTGTGGCCCCGGGCTTCTCTTTAGAAGGAATAAAGTGAGACAAACTCAAGTGGCCTTTTAGAACCATAGAATGCTAGCACTGAGTTGTAAGAGAGAGTCTAGATGAGAGAGTCCACTGGGGATCAGATTTCATATCCATCCAAATCACCTTAGGGGATTGTTGAAAATTCAGATTCCTGGCTGGGCGCGGTGGCTCGTGCCTATAATCCCAGCACTTTCGGAGAGAGGATTGCCTGAGCCCACAGGTTCAAGACCAGCCTGGGCAACTTGGTGAGACCTCGTCTCTACAATAAATTGAAAAATGAGCCAGGCGTGGTGGCGTGTGCCTGTAGTTCCAGCTCCTTGGAAGGCTGAAGCAGAAGGATCACCTGAGCCCAGCAGATCGAGGCTGTAGTGGCTGTGAGCTTGTCACCACACTACAGTCTGGGTGATAGAGTGAGACTACAACTCAAAAAAAAAGAAAGAAAATTCAGATTCCTGGGCCCTTGCCAAAGAGATTATAATGTACATGGTCCGCAGTAGAGGCAGGGAAAATGGCTTTTTAATAAGCACAAGATGGGCCACTGTTTTGTTAAGCACTGGTCAGGCTGTAGCAGGAAGACAGAGAGATCATGACACCGAGACTATTATAGGAAGTGGCACTTTATTATGCTGGCCAGCTCATCAGGTTTGAGGGACTAATGTTTCCAGGTCGAGCCCCACAGAATGGAAGAGGAGGGGTCTTACACCCTTGTTTAGGTAAGGGAGGGGGTCGTGTTGAGAGATCATACATTCTCTTTGGAATCTTACAAGGTTGTACTCAGTAAAATTAGATTTTTCAAAGAACAAATGGTCTCCAGGAAATGCAAGGCAGCAGGGTCTGCAAGCAGAGTTGTAAACCGTCAACTTCAAAAGAGGGGTTTTGGATAAGTCTGTGAATTAGTTACTCTTTTGCATTTTCATGAGAGCCATTAGTCTCTAGCCATTTGGCCTTTTTTTTTTTTTGAGTTGGAGTGTCACTCAGTCACCCAGACCGGAGTGCAGTGGCACACTCCCGGCCACCGCAGGCTTGACCTGCTGGGCTCCAGCGATCCTTTGGCCTTTTCAAATAAAACCAGTCTGACGGGTCTTTAGAGCTTGCCGCTTGGCTTTCGAAAAGAAACACCTTTAACTGCTACCAACCCCCCGCCTGCCACATCAAGGCCATGTGTTCATTAAACTATGGCTGCCATGTTTTCCTAAGCTCTGGCCCCTCCCCTACCTTAGGGAGGTGAATCTCCTCTCTCTCTCTCTCTCTCTCAGTCTCTCTCTCTCTCTCTCTCTCTCTCCAATTTACTTTCTAAATAAACTATATTTCCCAATCTAAAAAATAATAGTAAGCACAAGTGGTTCTAATTTAGACACCCCCATGTCTTCATACCTCCCAATACTGCAAATAAGGAAGCCAAGGGCTGGGTCCAAAGTCCACCACCTGTTAATCCTCCATCCAGGTTATGGAGGCTGTGATTTCCCAGCCTCTACAGGGGGGAGTCTCTAACTGATTTTCACCTTTACACAGTTCTTTTGTTTCTAGGACTCTTCCTTCTGTGTTTCCCTGTCTGTGAGAAGTGGGCTGTGCTCCCAGAAGAGTCCCCGCAGGAAAACACAAAAGTATGAAACAGGATGTCACAGACGGGGAACTCAATGAGCACTGAAGACAGTTTCAACTACTTCACAATTTTGCCAAAGGAAATTACTGAGTCAAAACATCCGGTCAATTACATTGACCGGAAAAACTGCCATCAGCCATCTGCCAACCCATTAAATGTGTGGTCGCTCATCTAATGAAACACAACACAAATGGCATCGGCTGTTCCTTCTGCCAGTCTTGGCTTCCTCCTTCTCCGTCCACGTCCTTCCCCATTTCTTCCTTATTTTACTATTTTACTTCCTTCTGGATGATGGGAGAACCCAAGTTTGGAAAGAGACGAATACCAAAGTTGCATTGTTTATCAGTGTTAAACTTGTTTGTCTTTTTTTTTCAGAGTTTTTCCATGTGACTTTGTGCAAAGGCAAATATGTAAATGTGTCACCTGGTTCCTAAAACCCACAAGGAATGGGGAAAGGGCGGTGTTTTCTCAAATGGGGCACCAATGATTATGTGTTATGTACGCAGAGTGTAAGTCAGGAAGTAGTAACAGTTTTCTAGCAGAAGTGTCTTTTAAAACATGATTTTTACCTTTCGGTCAAATTTCCTCTTTCAAATTAAAATAGCCATTCGATTCTTTTGCACCTAGTGTGCAATTTCAAATTATCTCCTCTTGCAAGTTTCTTAGTGCTTGCCAAGACCTCACAGATGAGAGAATGTTTTATACCTTCAGTGTTAAGTTTTGCTCTGCTCACAGACATTAATCACCAAATGCCAAGAAGGGGCAGATATATAGACCAAAGTAACCAGCATAAATTACATTTTCCCGTGCTCAGATAAGAGCAAAGTCAATATCTCCAAGAACCACCTCAGATCCCTTTTGGAATCTGATGGTCGTATAAATCTTAAGATATAAATAAATTAAGACATTTCTGCACCATGTTATACTAACATCATAAAAACAAACTGCTTCTTCCCTCTTGTGTGTGCATGCCTGAATTTGAACCAGAAGTAAAAGTAGTTAAAGAAATACAAAAATGGGCTAAGTGAAAATAATTGAAATCAGGAATTTAAAATCACTAAATGCCAGTGGTCATCACACGTTGCAGCCACTTCAGAACCTAAATCACACAGTGACCAAAAAATGTCCAGGACAAATGATCATCTTCTACTTTGCTAGATAATGTGTTACACATGGATTTACTTAAAATGCCAAGGTCCTAGAGTTGTCATTCCTATAATAAGATATCTGGTTAAGGGGAAAAATAATGATGGAAGTTTGATGAAAAAATATGAGAACTGGCCTTTTGTGGGTTAGGAAAAGCCCACACATACTATTTTGTGAGTTCACGCAAGCATTAGTTCTCAAGAAGTGACATAACTCTGAACAATCCTGCTGCTGGAGCAGAGATGCGTCTCTTAGAAGATCACTCAAATGATGCAAAATAAACATAGATGGAATGAAATTTAAGGTAGTAACATTTCTATCTATTCACACTGAATAGAATATATAAGACATGCCTCAGTACAAGATACCTTTAGATTTCATGAAGAACTTTGGGGGAAAAAATTAAATACTTTTTATCATACTTATATTGAAAGTGATTTTATTATGGTTTTGTAGGAGAAGTATTATTTTACTTATAAAATATGGTATATTGTTTATTAAAACCAATACAAAAATAATAATCTGTAGATGGAATAGTATTCCAACATTCTGGGCAAAAGGTCTAAAAACATGTGGCTACAAAGAAATATATTGATATAAATAAGTGTAAAATGCAGCAAATTTACTGATGAATAAAATCCTACATCTTTTACATGAGACTATATATGCAAATAACAATCTTGCTTTTCAGAAAATGCCAGTACCTGAAAAATCAGTCATGATATAAAATATATGTAAATGGCTGTCTTATAGAACTCTGGACAAAGTAAATATATCAGTAAAAATTGAAAAAAATCAAGCTATGAGATACAATAAATTTGTAATTTAATTTATACGGAACTTAAGCACACATAAGCAAAAAATAATAACTGATAGAAAGCTTTAAACCACATAACAAATTTGAAAGAGTTCCAATATCGTGTTTATGCATGCGGCAGGACCAAATATTTCCCCATGAGTAAACAATAAGAAACAAGGGTAAGCATCCTGAATTCTAATAGATACTACCTTGAACGTGTTGTTATTGTAATAGTTCTATTGGTTTTAAGTTATAGCTTGTGTTGAGGCGAATTTATATCAAAGATGTTAGTGAAATAACCCCAGATCTACTTCTTATCAGCTGTATGACTTGGGGTTGTTTGTTTAGCAAACAAATCAACAAACACTTCCCATGGGTGGCAGGCTCCACCATAAAGGAGAGCATATCACTACCGACCTGTGTCACCCCCCACCCCTTGCATCTCTCTGTACCTTGGGGGTCTGACCCGACAATTGTCATAGGACCCCAACGGATGCAGGGAAAGCTGTCTATATTTCAGAAAGGGCAGAATGACATTGAGAGAGAAGGGGTGGCCCACGCGAGAAACCTGTGGTCTGGGATGTGAATTTCAGCGTGTCGAACAGTGCTTACAAGCAAAGGGGCCTAATGACAACCATTAGAAGGATATCCTTAATTTGATCATTAATGTTCTGAGAGGCAGCTATGCTAAACTCCCCAGGAATTCATTTTGCTGTTGTGGCCTCAGGCCACCCTTCTTTATGAGAGGCAAGCAAGTGACCGTGATGCAAACTGATAACAGGGCATTTCCAATACACTGATCACAAAAGCAAAAACACATTTCAGGACCACAACTGTGTCTACGCTCCTTCAGTCGTGATCTAATGTCATCTATGTCTACTTCTGAGGCTACCGCTGTGAATTGAACACAAAGAACAATTTGAACACAAACTGAGTAATGACTGATACTTAAATTCCCAAGCGTTGATTATACCGATACGTTATATTCCGTGTAGTCTACTCTGTCTCATAAGAAAAGTTTAACATTGCCCATTAAAAATAAATTGCAAAATTCAAAAAGTCTACTAACCTTTGGGTATCTGGGTTAACTTGGCCATCCAGAATCTCATCTCCTGAGCACTCTGGATCGTAGAATCCTTTAAATAAAACACTATGTAAATTGATTCGGATCATATGTAAATATTGTCTCCTTTTTAAAAATTATCTATCCTTTCACAATTTTTTTTGAGTTGGAGCCTTGCTCTGTCACCCAGACTGGAATGCAGTGGCACGCTCCCGGCCACCGCAGCCTCAACCTGCTGGGCTCCAGCAATCCTTCCACCTCAGTCTTCCAAGTAGCCGGAACTACAGACGCACGATACCACACCCAGCTAATTTTTTATTTATTGTAGAGACGAGGTCTCGCCAAGTTGCACTGGCGGGTCTCAAACCCGCGGGCTCAGGCAATCCACTCACCTCGGCCTCCCAAAGTGCTGGGATTACAGGCTGAGCCACCAAGCCCGGCATCCTTTCACTTTTTTTTAACCTATCCAAACACAGTAAATGTGGATTTTGATGCATAGTTTTTCAGTCAACTTCCTTTACCTTGTTTTTAATCACAAGTTCTTTTCCTTGTTTTAGTCTCTCTGTTCTCTTTGACTCTCCCTTTTTTGGGGGGAGTGTAGTCACAGTGATGACAAAATGCCAACCTGTTGAATGTTCTTTATTACAATTCACAATGTGCATATTATCCCCCGGAGAAGAACAAGAAGAGAACACGCAGTGTCTTTATAGTCTCATGGCGTGTCCTCCTGCCTCTTGAACTCTAATCCTAGAATTTGAACTTGGAGAGACCATCTAGATCATCTGGCCTATCTTTCTCATTGTACAGGTGAAATTATGACCCCAAGTGTTTAGTGTTTTCAGCATTGTACTGCTGGCTAGCTGCAGTAAGGAGACATATCATTTCTCCCAGTTCCGGTCCAGTGTCTGACCTTTTACATAAATGTGTCCCTCTCCATTTTCTTTTCTTATGGATGGTGGTATGCACTGAAGACTGCATCTGCTTGTGTTGGAAGAAGGGAGTGAATGGGTGTTGGGGAAGAGTTAGCTGGATACTGCTTGTCTGTTTTCTGTAATTTATGAGAGTGCATGAACATTTCTAAATTTTTTTTTTTTGAGTCGGAGTCTCACTCTGTCTCCCAGGCTGGAGTGCAGTGGCACGCTCATGGCCACCCCAGCATCAACCTGCTGGGCTCTGGCGATCCCTCTGCCTCAGCCTTCCAAGTAGCCAGAACTACCGGCGCGCACAGCTATTTTTTTTTTTAATTGTAGAGACGAGGTCTCGCCAAGTTGCCCGGGCTGGTCTCGAAACTGCAGGCTCAGGCAATCCACTCGCCTCGGCCTCCCAAAGTGCTGGGATAACAGGCTGAGCCACCGAGCCCAACCAACATTTCAAATACAATAATTGTATCCTCTCAAGAGGAACGTTCCAAAATACGCATAAGGCATTAATAAGACTCAGATAGGGTTTGCTTAATCATATCATGGATTAACATTCAAATGTGGAATGAGGAATGCTGAAATACATGCATTCAGAAATCATCTCTCTTCCTTCCTGAACACTCAGATTGTCCAGGTACAGAATTTAAACATCTTGCGTCTCCCTGTGACTGTGATTATAAACACTTCCAACAGTGTTATAAACATGTAAACAGGCTGGGTGCAGTGGCTCACACCTGTAATCCCAGCACTTTGGGAGACTGAGTCGAGAGGATTGCCGGAGCCCAGGGGTTCGAGACCAGCCTGGGCAACTTGACAAGACCTCATCTCTACAATAAAAGAAACTATTAGCTGGGCGTGGTGGCATATGCCTATGGTTCCAGCTACTTGAAAGGCTGAGGTGACAGGATCGCCTGAGCCCAGCCAGCTGAGGCTGCAGTAGCCATGAGCGTGCCACACCAGCCTGGGTGACAGAGTGAGACTACAACTCAAAAAAAAAGTAAACAAAATACTGCGAATTTTTTTTTTCTGGAAAGTATACAGAAGGTGTCTATCACGGAGTTTTTTTCAAAGCCATACACAGACTGCTCTTTTTCCCCAACCCATGAACCAGGAAGCCCGCCATCTCTCTGGTCAGCCACATCCCAAGAGTCCTGTCTCAACTTTCCCAGACTTTCTTCTGCGTGCCCCAGTGGTCACTGGGAGTTCACCGTCTCCTGGCAAGAACAACAACGTTACCAGGAAGGTTCCAGGGCCGTCTGTATAAAACTTTGGTACAGAGAACTTCCTGAGGTATACACGGAGTGACTTCATTAAAGCCCTCCTGTTTGGTACCTATGTTTATAACAAAATCTCTGCAATTTACATGTAAAAGTCAGGGCCGGCCATAGCCAAAATTATAACCAGGCAAGAGTTGCTTCTAGAACATTCTATGCCCTTTATCCTTTAGTGACTTGTTGACCTTTGGTATTTCCACTATGAGAGACCAGTTTTGAAGAGTCAGTGTAGTTGCTTTAGCTTAATGAGATATTTTGAGTAAAAATCAGTGGTCCAGCTCAAAGCATGCTTACATAAAAAAAGTACTGAATAGCCATTTGGATATAAAAACAAATTTAAGAACTATCTACATTCACACCAAAATCCATATACAGAAATCTGTTTAAATGTGAAGATACTGTGGGCTTATGAAAAAACCGAGGTGAGAAAATTTTTTAAAAGCTTGTCACGAGAAAGACAGCATTAGCTGGTTTTCAAAAGGCAATTTTGTTGAGTTGAAAATCCATTCAGCCAATGAACTATCACTCTCTGAGTTCACAAAGTGAGACTTTTATTTGCTTAATTGTCCTTGCACTCAGTGCTTTTAAATAGAAATCATCATTCTTGTTTTTTAACACACACAAAAAAATCCACTTCATATTCAAAAGACCTAAATCTTTGCCTCCTCATACCATTTCTATGTACTTAAAATTTTCTTTCCTTTTCCAAAAGCCTTGGAGAAAACAGTGATCTAAAAATTCAAGTCTTAAGTAATGTTTTTTTCTGCATGCTATTAAAAAATGTTCTATTTAATTTCTAGTTGTTTGCTCAGTTCTGTTTTTTGTTTTCAATGTATTATTATTATTATTTTATTTTAGATTCAAGGGGTCCATGGGCAGGTTTATTCCATGGATATATTGTGTGATGGTAAGGTTTGTGCTTCTATTCAGCCTGTCACCCAAATGGTGTGGATGGTATACCCAACGAGTAGTTTTTCAAGCCTTGCCCTGCTCCCTTTACCCCCACCGTGGGAGTCCTCTGCTGTTCCCATCTTTATGTCTATGTGTTAAGAAAAAGCCGATAACAGTTTTCATGAGGCTAAGCTTCTTCATTCACAACTGCCACCAATTGAGTGTTTTCAGAAACTCTGAACAGTTTTTGACACCCTGAGAGAGAAGGGTCTGATTAATCTACTGATTCATTAACCCAGACTGGGTGATACTAGGTACCCGAGGAATAGGTGACCCAGTATTCAAACATTCTAGAAGCATTTAGATGTTGGGTGGCTGTGGTGTTGGGACCCCTACATCCTGGGTAAGAGCATGCACACCTCTGTCTGCCTGTCACCCCGACCTCCCCAGACTGCATCCAGGGCAGCAATCCAGCCCACCATTGCCCCCAAGCCCTTACGATCTAAAGAAGCTTCTTCTCCATTTTCCAACAGATATTTGTTGAGCAACTATCATATGCCAGGCATTGTTTTAGGTTCCTGCCTTCGTGGCATGTACAGTCTGATTAGGGGTGAAAAGGAGGCAAAGACATCTTGCTACCTCAAGAGTTAAGTGCTACAAACAAAAAGGAAACAAGATGCTGTGAAGACAGAGAGTGACTTCACGGGGTATCAAAAGGGACAATCAGGCAAGGCCCGTCAGTCTGTGCCAGATTCGTATCTACCTTTCTTCTGCTGTGCCACCGATCAGAAACCAGATCTTCGTTCCTGCCAGAAGAAATAGAAAGCTTTTTTAAAAAACAGTCAAATATGTAAGAACATGCAAGTGTGTACACCTGGAATGTAAGCACTAGAGAACATGAGAAAGCTGGAAAATAAGGATATCTATTTTAAACAGAGCTGTTTGGTGACCTTTATAGAATGGCCCTTTTCCTTAAAGCAGGGAATGGATTCTCCTTGTCCCAAGGGCCACAAGGCAGCTGTAAACTTACCAGGGGAGGTTTGGTATATGTCCAAAATCTCTAGAAAATGCTGTCAACACCTTCTGCCCCTGAAAGACATCGTGTCCTGCGAAGGAATGAAATGAGTGTCATTTAAGGGGACAAAATGGCAAAGGGGCCATCAGAGATTTGGAGGGACTAAGTCACAGCCTGGCCTGGAGGCCACATGGTTTTAATACTTGGGCTTCCCAAAACTCCAGGGAAGAATAGAGTTCCCAAAGAGGGGAGGGTTGTTTCCTTTGGTTATTGGAACCGGATGATGGGAATGTGGTTCTAATTTTTTCCAACTGCAGCTGTGTCTCCAATTCTATATTGTACTTGATATCGATTTTTTTCTAACCTTTTTTTTCCTTTTTGATCCTAAGCAGCTGAAAAAGGGAAAGAGTATTAATCACACAAGCCTTCTGTGCGGATCCTAGTATTTATATCTCCTTCCTAACACTCTTTAAAATCTAGTACCGTGGCAGGAGGGAGGTTGAGAAAAAATTCAGCAGCCCATATATAAACCCACTTTACCCTTTGCGATAATCTGAATTATACAAGGCATTTCACAGATCCTTTGTCACATCTGTGTCCCTGATTCAGAACAGAGTTGCTAAAAAGGAGGGATTCCTCATGTTAGTCTCACTATTTGTGTTAATACCTCCCATTGGCTTTTAACAGAAAATAAACAGGATAGGTAAGAAAGTACTTCTAGCTGGGCTCGGTGGCTCAGCCTGTAATCCTGCGCTTTGGGAGGCTGAGGTGAACGGATTGCCTGAGCCCGTGGGTTCGAGACCCGCCTGGGCAACTTGGCGAGACCTCATCTCTACAATAAATCAAAAAATCAGCTGGGCGTGGTAGCGCGTGCCTGTAATTCCAGCTACTCGGAAGGCTGAGGCGGAAGGATCGCCGGAGCCCAGCAGGTCGAGGCTGCGGTGGCCGGGAGCGGCCACTGCACTCCAGTCTGGGTGACAGAGTGAGACTCCAACTCAAAAAAAAAAAAAAAGAAAATTAAAAAAATTAATTGAATAATTTTCCATAAATTATTTTTATTAGTATTGTAGATAGTAAGTAGTTTGGGCATTTGGCAAAAAGCTTGTGTTGTAATTGTCCCCTGAAACAGATGGTTGTGGAAGAATACTATTTATTGGGAAAAAGTGTTTAATGATATTTATGTGTCAGAATCCTTGTTAACTTATAAATACATCATGGATTGAATGACCTTGACTGTCCTACATATGTCATAAATTGCCAGTCCAACATTAAAGTTAATATTTGCTACATGGAAATGATTAGTAAGATTGCTTGGCTGAGGCTCTCTCTGAGAATGTCCTGAATCTTTCAGTATAGAGTCAAATTGACCCATAGCGTTCATTGAGCCTTATACTTCTCATGCTGAAATCCTGATTTAATTACTAGCTTCTTAAATATCATGGTTGCAGATCACATGCTAAAATGAGACAGTATTTGATTTAGGCAAACATTTAAAATGAAATTCTTAATAGTTTTTAGTGTCAGTATACATCTTGTGTTCATGCTATGAAGATAGCCTTTTGATTATATTTGCTTTCTAAACATTTAAGATAGCATGTTCTATAATTTTAAACTGGCATTTTTCAAAGGCTATTAAGAAAGTTGATCTGTCTCCTCCCAATATGCTTGCATACACATTCATACATATGCCTGGAGTTACTTGGATTCCCTCTGTTGGTCAAAATCTTGTTTTGGCAACATAGAATGCCACCATGTCTCCCAGGGGATGCTCAGAGGGTCTTCCCATCATTAGTGGGTTAGACCTTTTTGGCCAGGAATTATCCCTTATTCTCTTTTTCCATTTGTGGCCTTAGCTTAGCTGGCATTCAACAGCAGTATAGGTCAGGGGTTGTGGATTACTTTCTCTTATTCACTCTCGCATACCCAAAATGGAACAGAGGACAGGGAGAAATTTATTATTTCTTTATCTTTTACTTTTGGAGAGGTAGAGGTTATAAGTATGGAAAGTAAACTAAAAATAAGGAATTGAGTGTTCACACTATGCCACTTCCTGTGAAATATGGCATCATAGACATTTAAATTTGCTTGTCTTTATTTTTGTCTATAATATGGGAATTACATCTTTATTTTATGGTACAACATGAAGTGAATATGAAAGGCAGATAGGTTTAAATGTTGTATAAATGCATTTTGTAATCGTATTTTTTCTTTAATAAACCCTACTGTCAAAATAGTTAAACCTTCATGAATTTAGATGCTAACTAAGGTTATAATTTTACATTTCATTGTTTTGGCCATGCTTTCTATCTATAGATAAAACTTAATATTTTTCCCCATCCAGCATTGTCAGTATTGTCTTTATTAATCATCTGTAGGCATCTGATGTTTAGAAACATGGTCTTTTTTTTTTTTTTTTGAGTTGGAGTCTCACTATCGCCCAGACTGGAATGCAGTGGCCGCTCCCGGCCACTGCAGCCTCTACCTGCTGGGCTCCGGTGATCCTTCCGCCTCAGCCTTCCAAGTAGCTGAAACTACAGGTGCACGCTACCACACCTGGCTAATTTTTTTTGATTTATTGTAGAGATGAGGTCTTGCCAAGTTGCCCAGGCGGGTCTCGAACCCGCGGGCTCAGGCAATCCACTCACCTCGGCCTCCCAAAGTGCTGGGATTACAGGCTGAGCCACTGAGCCCGGCCGAAACATGGTCTTTTATACCGGACCATTTTCTACCTTTGACTGTGGAAGAATGACTATAATCTATGCCCTTTTTCTTGATGGGATTTTAGAATAAAATATTAAAATTACATTCCATATTATTTTTTGCTTCTGTAATTTGTAATTGCCTGATATGTTCTGTATTATTTTCTATATGGATCAATGCCTCGGAAATTAGTAGTGTGTGATGTCTCTTAATTATCAATTGACTAGAGTATTTTGGAAGTTTTTATTAGTAAAACATGCAGAGTCAGCTAGAGTAATTGATTATCAAGAATTACTCTTCCAAATTCATGCTGCCTGCTGTAATAAACCTATTTTCTTTTCCACATTTTGCTTTTCAATTGTAGAATCATTTTTATTTGTGCTTATTGTGTCTAATTTTACACTGTAAATAAATGATGAATGAATGATAGTTTGAAAAAGTTATATGTTGAAGACAAGAAAGCAATAATTGAATACTTATGGTTGGATTCTTATGTGCTAGATATCATGGTGGGTGCTTGATGATCAGTCTTGGATTTATTCTGATGATCAGTTTTGGATTTATTCTTTCTTTTGGAGTCTTAAATTGAGTAATTTACAGGAAGAATTCAAGATTCTACTGATTTCTTTTTATACCTTCTTTTGTGTTTATTAAATTCATTTTTATTTAACATGTGGTATATATAGATTTAGTAGTTATGAAATAAGTGGCGTCTTTTACTACTTTGAGACTGTTAATTTAACTAGTTGAACACTAGAGGGACTGCTTTATTTAAATAGCAGAACCATTTTTTCCCCCAGCTGTTGAGTTTCAAAATATTAAGTATTGTACCTAAAATTTTACCTGTTAGCTTATTTTAAAGTTAATTCATTCTCAGGTATATTAACTATAAAAGTTTAAATTGTGCCTTTCTAGTCACAGCACAATTTAAACTTTTATAGTTAATATACCTGAGAATGTTTATGGCCCGTTTTTAAATCCAGTCTATGTATTTTGGCGGCTTGCTAAGAGAAGCAGGAATATAGAATTTGACTATGTAAATAATAGTTTCTCTTGAAAATCTCTGAGTAGAGGGCAGTTGAGTTTGAAAGGAGTAAATATTCATTGAAACAGAAATTCACATTATTATTTTATGGATATTTAAATTGATTCGATGATTATTTGATACTTATTTTGTGAAGATTAATCAGTTTATAATGGCACTAACAGAGCTTAAGCTAATCTTAAGCTTTAGTCCATATAGGTAGTGTTGCAGCTAGTTTTGCTACTTCACTCTAAAAACTGACAGTTGAACTTAATTTGGTAAAAACTTTCTGGAATTAAGACTTTAGGACCTGGTGTGGTGACTCACACCTATAATTCTAGTATTTTGGGAGGTGGAGGTGAGAGGGTTACCTGAGTTCAGGGGTTCGAGACAAGCCTGGGCAACTTGGCGAGACCTTGTCTCTACAATAAATAAAAAAATTAGCCGGTTGTGGTGGTACATGCCTGTGGTTCCAGCCACTTGGAAGGCTCACCTAGGCCCAGCAGGTCGAAGCTGTGATGGCTGTGAGCATGCCCCTGCACTCTAACCTAGGTGACAAGAGTAAGATTCCAACTCAAAAAAAAAAAGACCCTAGGCATTAAAAGACTGAAAATTTACTAAATAGAATTTCGGTTCAATTTCAGCATTAGCATTTTACCCTCAAAATAATTTTGCCTTGGAAATGCTATATATAAAAAATTAAATTGATATGTGTACAACAAATGAATGCTTTTTAAAAGTTTGATAGTTATCTAGGGATTTTAGTTGAGACCACCTTATGAATATAAAAAGTGAATTAATCTTTATATTCATCCCTTTTTGTAAAGAAGTCCTAAAGATCATGAATTGGGTATAGAAGTCTTAGTTTTCTTCAGAAATAAATTTACTTTTTCATTTTTATATTTGTATATCTGTAGTTTATCCCCCTAAATAAATGCTGGAATACTGGTAAAAATAGGCATCTGCTTTTACTTTTAACAGTGTGCTAGTTAGATTTTTTTGATATCATGGAAATGTACACTGATAACATAAATGCTATTTAAATCTTCATATTTATGAGTGGATACCTTTCTATTTCATTTTCCTTGGTTACATATTGATAAAATTTACTGTAAATTCTAAAAATAAGTTATATATAGGAAAAGAAAATTTAAGATGCTTATCTCTTTATTATTTTTATTTTGTCTACTTCCAGTATTTTTTAAAGTGACTAAAATGATGTATGGGATTTGCTTTTTTTACCTTAGTAGTTTTCAGTCTAACTTTTAAGAACTATGGTATAAATTCTTAAGGCTTATATTTGGTTAGCTCTCTAGATCTTTAAAATAATGTTTATGTATATAAAATATATAGTGAGTTTATTTGTATCCCTTTTGTAATAGAAAGGTCCTTAAAGTTATTCTCTGTGGGTTTTGGATTTCTTAAAATAGGAAAATTTAAGTTCCAAATTCTTGGAAAAATTAGCACTAGGATATTTTATTGCTTGTCTTAAATGCTTTACATTATGCTGATAAAGTTCCCCTATTACATTGCAGATTTTGTGTTGGGTTACTTGGAGAAGAAATTTGAAATTAGAGAGTCTTTTACAACTTCTTTCTCCTTTTCTTAAAAGGTTGGCCTTAAATGATATTAGAAAAATGCTGGTGTATTAAATACAAAACTGTTTTCTGAAGACTGAATTTCTGGAAAATGCCAAAAAGTACATAGAGTACTGAACTGTGAATTTCAGAGGTAGGGTAGAGACATGTTGTTATAAAAAGCACGTTTTTGTTGAAAATGTTGGTTGGTTGACATAATTATAATGGTTGGCATTGCAGGAATCGTCAAGCGTCTTTTCTGAACAGAGTAAAAAGTCTGTTCTGAACAGAGTAAAAATGGACCTTGACTTTGTTATATTTAGTCAGTGGACAATAATTGCCACTGTATTAAATATTAGATTTAAAGATACTTTTTACTTAGGAAACTAGGTTAAGGTTATTGGACATTCTTAAAGAAAGCTAGAAAAAAATAAAAATTCCATTTTGTTAATTAATTTTTGTGTTTTGGCTTTTCCAGAAAGTATTATTTGAAGTAAATTTGACCATCGTGCCTTTGGGTTAAAATAAAATTTAGAAGTTCCGAAAATGACTTGACAAAGGCTTAATTAGAGAAAGGCAGATTAGATAGTTAAGCTATTGAATCTCTTTATGTTGTTGAATCTTTTACACTTGGAAGAGGAGGGGAAGTATACAGTCAGTTCAACAAGTATATGTTGAGTGCTAGGCACTGGGTTGTGTGTTGGGAAAGACATTGTTACTGACTTCTAGAAGATTGAAATATATAACTAATTGCTCATTTTTTCCAAAAACTTAATTAATGCATTTTCAATTTAGGTCTCCTTATTTTGGTGTAATATTCATGATGCGTGTGAGGTTTTATTTGGTTCTCTTTACTCTTGCTGTGTCATTTTCCTTATTCAATCATGATGTGCAATTGCATTTTATATAAGGGCCATATCATTGTTGAACTGAATAACTCAGTTCTTGCTCTCTCAGAATTTATCCTTTAGGACACAATTAGATGAGTTAGCAGGTATGTACACTACAGTGTGATATGTGCTGTGATAGAGGAATTACTTATGCTCTGTTCATGTTTTTGCCTCTTCCAATTTTTTGTTCCTGCTGCAACATCAGGAAAATGTTTAGCTAACTATTTTTTTGTCTTTTGTAAGATATTACTTTGGGATGATAGAAAGATGAGCTAAATGTGAACTTTTTTTTTTATTGGTGGGAAGGATGATAGGACGTTACTAATCTTATGTTTGAAACTCAAGGGGATGTTGTTATGGTTTAAGACAGCTAAATGTGCAGGTCTAAAATATAGTTTTTAAAAATGTGCTTAGTCATTTGTTTCCTTGAGCTTCCCAAGATTCAGTTTTGTCTTGTCGTACCTTTGAATACTGCAAGATAGTCACTTATAAAAACTTGACTACTCCTCACAACTGGGCTCGTACTTTCTTCCCACATAGGTTGTTATCTACATCCAGGTGGGTAGATGCCCAAGCAACACATACTCATGTATCATGTTGTCTGTCTTTCCCGGGCAGTGATTACTGTCAGAGGCGAGAGCACACATTTCAGCACAATTGAGTTAGGGTCTTTAGTTAATATTCTATCAGGCTAATAGAAATACTTCCCAAATTATCATCGAAGCAAAAAAATGCCAAAGTATTAAAGCTTTCTTTGAGTGAAAGACAATGAATTTTTGCTTAAAATTTTCTGTCCTTAATATTAACTTTGCTGCCATATATTGCTGTGGAGTGTATTTCTACGGCGATACCAAATTTCCTTGCTAGAAACATCTTTGTTGGAGATTTTCAATGTCAAATCAAACGCAATAATAGTGCATTGGTCTTTGCTACAATAACGATTTTACCAAAATTTTCTTGACCAGTTGAATCTCCTACATTGAATAGTATGTTTGTGAATATGGAAAGCAAGAGGATGGATACCCAGCCTGACTTTAGGCTTATATTGACCAATAAAATAATCTTTCATAATTTTTTCCCAGCAGTCAGTATGTGTTTAAACTAAATTGGTGTTCTCTCAGTCATTGCCATGGTTTTCACTTTTTCTAACCACTCACTGTAGTGCCTTTGCATAGCTTTCTTCCTGAAGTATCTCTGTCCCCTTCTTTCCTGAGGCAAACCTTGAAGGTTAGATGCTAGTAAGAGTGATGACTCTCAGAAACAGTACATACTATACTTGTAGTAGGAACCATAATGGAGGTACAGATAAAGTACCCTGGAAATTCAGAAGAGTAGAAGTGATCTATAGTTACCAGGATTAAGAAAGTCTTATGGAGGAAGTGGCATTTAAAATGATGCTTCAGAGAGTGAATTGGGGTATGTGGGTTTCAGGGGTGGGAGAAAGAAATGATAGTCTAGTAGAAGTGTAGTCACAAAGTCAAAGGCACAGTGGACAAGTACAGGTCATAGCTAGAATTTCAGCTTGAATATTGAAAGGGTGTGATACAGAGAGGAGGAAGAAATAAGTTTGAAAAGACAATTTAAATCAGATGATGGGGTACCTTGAATCAGATCATGGAGGTTAATGCATTACCACCATTCAGCAGACCATTAGAGGTGTATCTCTTGAGAGTTTTGAGCAGAGAATTATGTGAATATTTTGGAGGATTAATCTGGGCTGCAATATGTTAAATCAATCGTGGCAGGGAAATTGGTGACAAGTAGACTATTAGGTGGGTTCCTCATTTTTGGGAAGATATAATAAGGGCCACTGAATTGCTATTTTGTGTATATTTCATCACATCTGGTTTTTGATCCTTAAATATTGAACTTTTGAAATTTGAGCTTTAACTTATTGGCATTAAAATGAATCAGCTGAAGTAAGGGAAGGGGATTTAGATTCATTATATCCATGAAACATACATTAAACAGTTATTCATTCCTAGATAACTGGGCTAGGCATTGTGGGTAAGAAAGATAAAATCCCAGCACCTTTAGTTTTTTTGTATTTTAGCAAGGTAGGAGAAATTGAATTGGAATCTGAGTAACTGTGTGTGTTTAGGGCTAACAGTGTATGTGGTAGGAGAGAGGACAAGTTAAGTGAGGTGCTTGAGATGGCAAAGATAGGTAGATAGGAACCACATTGTGTAGGACTTCCTTGGCTTAATCTCTTAGGCAACGAACTAAGCCTTTGAAGGTTATATGGAATATTGGGGAGCAGATTTCTCCAAGACTGCTGAGAAAAGTAGCTTGTGATACAGTTTTGTTATTCCTAAAGGAAGCAGGGAGTGTTCATTTAAAGAAAGTATTAATTATCATTTAGATTACTTCAGTCGTGGGTGAAAAAGCACAAAGATCATCGTATTATATTATGCCAGATTATTGGGAGTAACTAAAGCAAAATAAAATATTTTTAACTAGCCTCCTCCAAAAAACAAACTTGTTTATTGGAACATTTAAAAGGAATTAACCTGTTGCTAGTTCAATTTATGCATATATAATTATGTCCTTGGAAGTTATTTTTTAATTTTTAATTTTTTTCCTTGGAAGTTTTAATGTAGATTTTGATGATTTGTAAAATTGTGGGTTCCCTGAATGTTAGAATATATTATTTGATAGTAGTCATGTGAAACTACATTGATGGTTTTACGTGTTTAAACAGGGTAGCCTGAATTTAGTTGATCAGTCCAATAAAAGCATATGTTTATGAGGCAGCAAAGATTATTATGTTTGAGGATTTTTGTTAGGAGATAGTGAGAAAGTAGTTCAGAACTAACCAGATAATATCTATTGGCCATTTGATATAAACGACAGTGAGTTATGAAGATGGTTTTTAGTTACAAAGGTGAACTGGACTGATATTGCTTTTGAGCATGTTGAATGAAATGATTTTGAGCTGGTCAATCTAACTCCTTTTAAGTAGTTTGGAAGAGATAAGAGAAAAAAGCTGTTATTGAAAATCATATTTTTCTTAGACATTATTGGTGCCCAAACAGGGAGATATTTTGGTATTTTATATATTTCATCCAAATTTGGAATGAATATAAGTATAGTATTGAAATTTTGATTTTGTGTTGATTAGGCTTTTAGTTTATATTTTGAAAATACTCGATTCAGTCTCACATCTTTGAAATAGGTGCTTTGAATAACTTAAAAAAAAGTTATTGAACCTTTTGATGGTCTAAGAGAAGAGAGAAGGTTTCTAGGTGAGTAATTACAGTTTCATTAAATAGCTCTTGGCTTTAAGAACTTAATTACTTAGCCAGGCATGGGAACATGTACCTGTAGTTCTGACTACTTGGACGACTGAGGCAGAAGGATCACCTGAGCCCAGCAGGTCGACGCTGGGGTGACCATGAGCGTGCGCCCCCTGCACTCCAGCCTGGGCAACAGAGTGAGACTCCAACTCAAAAAAAAAAAAAAAAAAAAAAAAAGAACTTAGTTACTGCATAGCAAGGTGAGTTAGATTGTCCAAGAAACAGTACTTATTTACTGTGAATTAACTGTACTTTTGAAAGTACTTTATAATATATTAAAGAGTATGCGTGTGCATGCGTGCGAGCGTGCTTTGTGTGTGTGTGTGTCTGTGTTAAGGGAAATCTGTATAAGATGAATGTAATGCTGTATTTGCTAGATATGAACTTTAAATTCTGGACTAATGAGCAAAGATTTCTGAAAGCATTTCTTGACTTTTTCTAACTGGTAGCTAAATAATTCTTTACCAGAATTATGTTCTTTAAAATAGAAGGATCTCTAATTTAGTAGTGATCAATATGTGTAGGTAAATCAGAAACATCAGATTTAGAAATTTGAATAAATTACAAAGTAGTAAAAGTAAAACAGTGTTTGCACTACAGAAGAAACTTGCAAATAATTTTAGTTCTATTACTAATTTAAAAAAAAAATTCAGAATACTTACCTCGTCATACTTGCCTTTGTCTTTGATTTGCAAGCAGTTTAATAAAACATTCCTGGTCTGTTTTATATAGCTCTCCCTGGAGGTCTGTCATTCTCGCCTTCTCTTCTTCCCTCCCTGTTCTCCTTCCTATCCTCTCTCCCTCCCTTTTTATCTTCCTCCCTTTTATTCAGAATACTTACCTCATCATACTTGCCTTTGTCTTTGATTTGCAAGCAGTTTAAGAAAATATTCCTGGTCTGTTTTATATAGCTCTCCCTGGAGGTCTGTCATTCTCGCCTTCTCTTCTTCCTCCCTGTTCTCCTTCCTATCCTCCCTCCCTCCCTTTTTATCTTCCTCCCTTTTAATCTCCCTCCCTCTCTCCCTTTCTCCATCCATCCATCGTCTGTCCTTCCATCTCTGTGAAACGGAACTGGTGGTGTCAGAAATCTGCTTGATTTATTGGAGGGTAGTAGAAACTGAAGTTGGAACTGAAGTCTAAACTGTAAAAGTTTATCAGGTCATGAAAATTACGGTAATAGAAGGCGTTATGCCTCATTTATAAATGGCTCTGCTTCCAGCATAAGACTTGTTTTTAGATGCTATTATTGAAACAATAGTTGACAATGGTATTCGTTTTTTTCTTTTTAGGATAGTCTTCTCTGATCACCACAGCAATATTCTAGTAGACAATCTGCTTGATCTAATGACAGCATGTCAAGGAGTTGCCTTAATCATAACTTTCAACTTTCTGAGATTGTGCTGGGATTTAGTTGCAGAAGAAAGGTGTATGTTACAATTCTTACTGTGTCTTTTCTGCCTTAGTTTTGTTGTTAAGGACTGTGTATATTTAGAAATTCACTTGAGATTCCTGATAATATTTTAAGTTGTTGTTTTATATAACTTGATCATTAGGACTGAGCATATTTGATTTTATTTTCTATACATATGTTTTGCTTGGATTGTAGGTTAAAGTTATTATTATTTTTTGGTTATGTGAGCTCAGAAGATTAACTTTGAATACCATATTAGGTTGGAGAAGCACATTTTATTTAACTTGTTTCATATGTTTGACATTTACAGGATGATTTTGCCTATCCACAGTTGTTTGGGCTTAAAAAATAGCTTTATAGTAGAGAGGGCCAGCTTATTAGAATTATTGTTATTCTCAGCTAAAAATAAAATTATGGGATTAAATTCTGGGAAGCTCTGAAGTTTCAGTGATTTCATGTGAGAGAATTTATTACTTCTCAGTTACTTTTATTCAAATAAGAAAATAATAACTATCAATTTCTCACCTTTTATAAAAATTAACTTAATTATTGTTATTACAGAATTAGCTACTTAATCTTGTGGGTTTGTTTATAAATGGATATTATTCATGAACTAACTTTGAGTTTTAATTATAGAGCTACTCAGTAAGTTCTCACTTAATGCCAGTAGATTCTTAGAAACTGTGACTTTAAGTGAAATGACATATAGCAGATCTTTGAATAATGTCATTTCCTTCAATGTCTTTCTGTTATGTTGATAAAGGAAAAATTAGTTTTGTTATACATTTTGTTTCAAGTTGGAGTTTTCAAAACAATAATGTTAAGTAAGGCCTTATTATAATATGATTATCTGGTTGGTTTAGCTTCCTCAGACAAAATGTTATATATATGTAGTTTAATAAACATTTGAAAAGCTTTTTTCATTATTTCCAACTTATCTCAATAGTTATTTATTGACCTATGGTACTGTATTCTTATTCTCATGTTGCCTTACAATTTTCTTAGGAATATGTCACAGTACTATTAAAATATACTAGCAGATCCATATATAACACTTTCAAATGGAATATAATCAAAGATTAAAATGTGATATAGCAGGAGTATAATTGAGAAGGGGACATTTTAAAACTAGAGATGTTGAAATAGGCATTTGGGACTTTTGATGAGTAACTGCTTTTATTTTTAAAAAAGTTTAAACAAAATCTTGCAACTTCTAGATTTAGTTTTCCATCCTGTTGTCCCTTATATTTATCTTGCATATCATAAATATCATTTCTAATTCTCAGACTCAGCTGCTCTGAAATAGAAATAAGGTAATTTCAGGGTACACTCTTTTAGTGTTTAGGAGCCTTGTAGGCTGATATTTAGAGATGTACTTTAAGAAAGTTTTTTTGTTTTGTTTTCTCTGAAGTTCATGACTCTGTGGCAGAATCAGCTACTCTTCTGCCTTAAAGTACATTTTGTCAGCAAAACTTTCAGCAATGCACTTTCAGGAACTTTAACTCTCAAGTTGTACTGTTCAGTATAGTAACACTTACCACATGCGGCTATTTAATTAAAATTAAATAAAATGAAAAATTTAGATCCTTATTCTCACAACAGGTGCTCAGTAGGTACATATGGCTAGAACCTACGCTGTTGGACAGTGCAGACACAAAACATTTTTATCGCCACTGGAGTTCTGTTGGGCAGTGCTGGTCTAGTTTTCAGCCGTGGTTGGAAATGGCCAAAAGGCCATTTTGGTCACCATCTTAAGAGGGAGGCACTAAAGGTGTTCTAAAAAAAAGCTATTGAGCAGGAATGTAGTAGGACATTTTCTTCTTCTGGCTGGGGGCATAGAGAGAGTGTCATAAAGTTTCCCAAGTCCTCCCTTGGTTCTTTCTTCCCTCTCTCCTTCCTCTCCTTTTTTGAGATGTGGTAAATATATGGTAGGGAGCTGGTCTTCTTGATGATTTCCCTAGACTTTTCAAGTTGACAGCTTTGGGGTAGTAAACCATGAGAGTACTTTTCATCTACTTCATTTGTTAATGCTGCTCAACTTCCATTAGCTTTCTTTAGAAGTTTCTTTTTTTTTTTGAGTTGGAGTCTCACTCTGTCGCCCAGACTGGAGTGCAGTGGCCGCTCCCGGCCACCGCAGCCTCAACCTGCTGGGCTCCGGCGATCCTTCCGCCTCAGCCTTCCAAGTAGCTGGAACTACAGGCGCGCG